>PJEM01003395.1:0-187123 GCA_004023845.1 Helogale parvula
GGGGAGAGGAAGGGTGGGGGAGGGAGAAGGGAGGACAGAGGGGAAGAAAGAGAAGGAGAAGAAGAATATCAGGCTGAGTGAGGCAGGACACAGCAACTCGGACTGGTTGAGATGTGCATGGGTGAAGGAAAGAAAACCAAGGACTCAGTAGCTACAGTTTATGTGCTGTGCATTAAATAAAGTAATGCTAAGTATGCTGAAGCAGCCAATGATGAAGGGGACAGGATGGAACAGAGAGAAGAAAATAAGGACGAGGTGGTAGACATGGAGACAGAGAAATGAACCATGTGTCCGAACAAGATGTTTCCCAGAGAAGAACCAGCATCCCTGGAATGGAGAAGACAAGCAAAGCAGCTCAGGAGGAAACCTGCAAAGCACCCTGGGATTCTGGAATGGGATGGGGGAAAGGGGGTTGGGGGGGGAGGGGAAGCCTCCCTATACTGCTCATGCAAGGTAGGAAGGGGGCTGGGCCACCTCAGGTTAGAGAATGAGGGACAAGGCTCGGCCTTGACATCATGGCGGTGAGATGCCCCCAACTGGCAATTCCACTTGTAGGAATGTGTGCATTGACCAGCCATAGAGCCAGAAAATAGATCGGTGGCACTGAACGATGGCATTGGGGACACTGCTCTGGGGAGGACGAGGATCTGAGATTGTGGCAGTGACTGCAGACCCCTGTGCCCCTGCTGAAATCATCATCATGCGTGCAGCTGACCCTCCACCACTCCAGTTTGAGCTGCGCCGGCCGCTTAGAGGTGGAACTTTTTCTATAAACCCAGCATGGCACTGGGAATGTATTTTCTCTTGTGATTTTCTTAATGACAGTTTCCTGGGCACCTGTGTGGCTCAGCTAGTTAAGCATCCTGATCCTGATTTCGGCTCAAGTTACATCTCAAGGTCGGTGGGATGGAGCCCCACGTCAGGCTCTGTGCTGACACCTTGGAGCCTGCTTGGGATTCTCTCTCCCTCCCATTGTGCCCTTCCCCAACTCGCCCTGTCTCTTAAAAAAAATTCTAAGCTAAAAAGAACATTTTCTGTTCTCTAGCTTACTTTCTTGTAAGAACACAGTGTGTAATACACAGAACATATAGAATGTGTGATAAGCAATTTTGTTATGAGTAAGGCTCCTGGGCAACAGTAGGCTGTTAGCAGTTAAGTTTGGGGGGAGTCAGAAGTGGATTTTCCACTTTGTAGGGGACTGGCTCCTAACTCCCTGACTGTAAACAGAAAAAGTGTGTGGTATGTGGATTGCATCTCAATAAAACCATGAAAATTAAAAAGTGAAAGTCCTACCCGGACACTGACCGTCAAAACGGAACAAAATGTCTGCTCCATAGCAAACACAGCAAAGCACACAATGAGCACCAATGCCTGCTGAGCCGTAACCAGAGGCCACTCTAGGGACCCTGCAGCTGGGACACCAATGCTCTGAGATCTCCCCCGGGTCTGCCCGGTACGTGTGCACCCCTCTGCCCTCTACACACTTTCTCTAGGGTCTATCCACTTTGTTTCTATTTTCTTAATTTTTAAAATTTTTTTAACATTTATTAATTATTGAGAAACAGAGAGACAGAGCATGAATAGGGGAGGGCCAGCGAGAAGGGGAGACACAGAATCCATAGCAGGCCCCAGGCTCCGAGCTGTCAGCAGAGTCTGACCAGGTCTCGAAACCACACACTGAGGGATCATGACCTGATCTGAAGTCAGACGCCTAACTGACTGAGCCACCCAGGTACTCCCCCACCATTTTATTAATTTTTAAAAAAATATTTATTTTTGGGAGAGCACCAGTGGGTGAGGGGCAGAGAGAGAGGGGACAGAGGATCCAAAGTAGTATCTGTGCTGACAGCAGCGAGCCCGAACTCTCAAACTGTGAGATCATCGCCTGAGCCAAAGTCAGACACTCAACTGACTGAGCCCCACAGGAACCCCATTGGGTTTTCCCACTTTGCACTCTGCACAGAGTCCTGTGCCGAGCCCTGCACCAGAACACAAGCACCTGACTATCTGTGTAGAGTCTTTCTCACCAGCTGGTTCTCATCGCCACCTGGAGGCTCCGAGCATTGGTGATGGGAGGATACGGTAAGCGGGGAGCCACCTTGTGATTCATGGCACACGGACAGTGCAGCTGGGCCCACCCCTACTTCTCCAGATGGCCTCCGTGAATGTGCACCAGGAGGCCAGTATGAAAAATAGATTCTGGAATGCATGGCTGGCTCGAGAGTTGTCAGCGAAAGACTGCCTCCTAGTTTCTGTCTCGCAAGCTAGATTAATGAGATGCCTGGGTGTGCAGCCATTTTCAGGGCCTTGGGAGAATTGTGGTCACAATTCCCAGCCGAGATGGCTCGTGCCCTCTGTGCTCTGGGCCAGCTTCCCCTCCCACGTGAACACGCTCGGCGGCAGGCCGCAGAGAGACAGCGCACCCAGCATGTCTCACCCTGCCGTGCACACCCAGCAGCCCCCTGGGACTGATTAAGATGCTGGGTCTGCAGGTCTAGGCTGCGGCTGGAGCTGATCCAGGGGTAACACTCACAGTAGTGAGTGCTACCCAGGCCAGCACCCAGAGCATTCCAGTGGCAGAGATATATGCACAGGGCAAGTGGAGGGCACTCTAGGGCCAAGGGTTCACACAGACGAGAAGCCTCAGTCTGCCGGACGAAGGGCAGACAGACGGTTCCTGGAGAGGAGTGCACAGGGGCCCAGGCTGGGGTGGGGCCTGGAGGGGCAAACAGCAAAGACTGGAAAGCGAGTACTGAGTTCCGTGGTTTCTGGGGAGCTCAACTGTTTTGTGCTTGGAGGTAACGAACGATCCTCTCTGGTCAGGCACCGTTGAAGACCATAAAGGAGACTAACATAGACAAACCTACCTTCAGCCGAAAGCAGACCAGCCCCAGGGTGACTTCCGCACAGATCTCAAAGCGAGGGTCCTGGTGCAGCAGATGTTCAAACTCGTGGGCCAGCTGGATGTGCTGGAAAGGGAAGGGCATCTGTGTGAGTTTCTCAGCACCATCAGCTCTGGACTTAACCACCTAGAAAACCTCATTAGATGGCACACGCATAATTCATTTATATGCTCTCCGCCCTTTCCTTCAAGTGTTTATGTCGCCCACACGGCAGCCAGTTAGGGGGAAAATCCTGTTTAGCAGAAGGGAAGAAATAATGTCTTCAGAAAAACACCAATGACCTTTTTCTTTTTGTTCAGGGGATTGGTGTTTTTTTTTGTTTGTTTGTTTTTAATTCTAGTTAGGTTTGTTTTGTTTTAGAGCAAGAGAGAGAGCAAGCAGGGGAGGGGTAGACAGAGGAGTAGAGAGAGAATCCGAAGCAGGCTCCATGCTCAGTGGGACTCGAACTCATGACCCTGGAATCATGACCTAAGCTGAAATAAAACGTTGGATGGTCGATCGACTGAGTCACCCAGGCGCCCCTCAGAGGACTGTTTTAGTCTCACCAGAACGATCAGGTATAATCTTAAATCTTATTTAAACATCCTGGTTAAGACCGAGTAACTAGCTGCTACTGAGCAGCCCTTGGTGCTGAGGCCAAGAGCCCCACCCTCCTACCGTCCCCTTGCAGCCCACGGCGTAGGTGCTGCCACGGCTGTGCCCACTTTGCAGAGAAGGAAACTGAGGGTGTGATGGTAACTCGGTTGCCTGTCCCTGAAGCTTTGGTTCTGCGGTGCCCGGGTTGGCTGTTATCCAACAGCACTTGCCACCAAGAGGAGGGAATGACAGACAGTCCCCCTCGCGTGTGACAAATGCCTCCCTCTCGCTGAATTCACCACCTTATTTGACCTCTAGAGGCTCCTGGGGCTCAAAGGGGGATTCATATAGTATGTGAACAGAGAACAAGTGCGCCATGGCCTTGTGTGTGTTGCTCCTTCCACACCCGGGCACCCAACTCAGTGCTCAGTGCTAGGTGCCTGGTGCTCTCAAGTAGGTGTTGGAGGGTGGGAGTGGGGGAACTCCGAACAGAAGCACTGCTGGGGAGTGTTGTTGGGAAAGAAGTCTCATTGGACTGTAAGGCTTCAGGTCCCTTAATAAATGTGGTACCACTAGAGGGCGCCAAAGACTTTGTGCTGACAGGTCTGTTCCCCTCCCAGCTGGGTCCCCAAAAAGCTCCACCTGCCTGGGGAGAGTCCCGGTTCCTTCCTGTAAGCCCGAATGGGAGCCCACTCGGGGCGAGGCATGGAGTGTTTTTTGTTGTTTTGTTGTTGTTTTTGTCATATTCAGCATTTATTTACTAATTTATTTACCTTATTTGTTAATATTCTCAAGTGAGTTAACAGTGTAGTCTTGGCATCAGGAGTAGAACCCAGTGACTCATCACTTACACATAACACCCAGTGCTCATGCCAACAGGGGCCCTCCTTGATGCCCATCACCCACTTTCCCCACCCCCATCAACCTTCAGTTTGGGATTCATTCCTGGACTCAATATTTGCCCATCAATCAATGTGATACATCACACGACTAGAAGAAAGGATAAGAACCATAGGATCCTGTCAATAAATACAGAAAAAGCATTTGACAAAATACAGTGTCCTGTCTTAATAAAACCCCCCAAGGAAGTTGGAATGGAAGGAACATACCCTAACATCATAAAAACCACGTATGAAAGACCCACAGCTAATACCCTCAATGGGGAAAAGCTAAGAGCTTTCCTCCTGAGGTCAGGAACACGACAGGGATGTCCACTCTCACCACTGTTATTCAACGTAGTGCTGGAAGTCCTAGCCTCAGCAATCAGACAACAAAATGAAATAAAAGCATCCAAACTGGCAAAGAGGAAGTCACGCTTTCACTCTTTGCAGACGACCTGATACTCTACATAGAAAATCCAATGACTCCACCCAGAAGCTGCTAGAACTGATACATGAATTCAGCAAAGTCACAGGATGTGAAATAAACATACAGAGATCAGTTGCATTTCTATACACCAATAATGAAGCAACAGAAAGACGTATCAGGGAATCGATCCCATCTGCAATTGCATCAAAAAACCATAAAATACCTAGGATATGCCTAACCAAAGATATAAAAGACCTGTTCTCTGAAAACTATAGAAAGCTTATGAAAGACACTGAAGAAGACACAAAGAAACGGAAAACCATTCCATGCTCATGGGCTGGAAGAATAAATATCATTAAAATGTCCATACTACCCAAGCCAACCTACATATCCAATGCAATCCCTATCAAAATAGCACCAACATTCTCCACAGAGCTAGAAAACAATCCTGAAGTGTGTATGGAACCAGAAAAGTCCCTGAATAGCCAAAGTAATGTTGAAAAAGAAAACCAAAGCCAGAGGCATCACAATCCCGGAGGTTAGCCTGTATTACAAAGCTGTAATCGTCAAGACAGTATTGGTGCTGGTACAAAAACAGACACTTAGGTCAATGGAATTGAAGAGAGAACCAGAAATGGACCCACAAATATATGAGGCATGGAGTGTTTTTACAGGAAGCAGCTCAATCACACCCAGGGGCCCCTGAGACTTGAGTTATAGTGACATAAACCACTCTATCATTAAGCCATCTCCCTTCATTTCTAAAGACTAAGGCGTCCCTAACATTCCCCAGATAAGTAATGAAAGCATAGTCACCTTGCGGATGTAAGCCTGCAGTCCCTTGATGCCATACAACCTAAAAACAAACCACATCTTCAAAGAGCGAAACCTTCGGCCCAGTGGCAACTGCCAGTGCTGAAACAGAACAGAAAAGACCGCGTCAGGGAGGAAAGGACTGAGAGCTGGTGTTCTCTCATTCATGAGGCACCTGTTTCTCCGGGAGACAGCTGATTCCCTAGGCCCCCCGTCTGGCCGTCGTGCCCCACTGTGGATGTGGGGTGAGCAGAGCCCACAACCAGAGACTCTCTTTGCAGAGCCCCGAGACAGAGAGGATGGACTGGGCTGTTTACTGGGAAGGCACTGTGTGCATAGAGCGGATGTCTGTGGATTGTGCACGGGAGGGAGCTCACCAGTCAGCAGGGGCATGAGAGGGGGCTCCTGCTGGTTCCTCCACCTGCGGGCAGGCAGAGGCTGAAGCCACATCTGCTAAGAACGTTCCCTGTGCTTTTCCGGCACCCTTTTCTAGAACAACAGGGATTCTCTTCCTGCTCCACCTGCCGCCACAGAATGACACGCAAAAGGGTTGCTAAAAAATACAACCCCAACATGCCGGTCCTCCAATAGGCTTTCCCTAGTTTTTCCTAAATCTGTTAGCTGGCTGGCTCTGCACCAGCTGTGGGGCCCTCCAATTTGCAATGGCTGCAAAGATACTAAAGCCAGCAAGAAAGGACCCAGAAGGTGGGGGCCTGGGTGGCTCTGTTGGTTAAACGTCCACTTTGGCTCAGGTCGTGATTGCACAGTTCATGAGTTTGAGCCCCACGTTGGGCTCTGTACTGACAGCTCAGAGCCTGGAGCCTGCTTTGGATTCTGTGTCTCCCTCTCTCTCTGCCCCTCTCCTGCTCATGCTCTGTCTCTCTGTCCCTCTCTCAAAAATAAAGATTAAAAAAAATAAAAAAGTAAAGAACCCAAAGGGGAGGGAGGGCAAGGGGGCGTCTGGGATGATAAAAACAGGGGCCCTTCATTGGGACTTTTCAAATAGGTTCTATCACCTACAGAGAAGATGCAGAGGGTACTTCAGCCTCCCTCTCTGTTCCCTGGACCTTCCCTGCAGGGAAGGACTCCCAGAGGGCTGCAGCGGGGGAAGAGAGCACAGCCTGGACCCTCCCCCAGGATGTCTACGATGGGCACCGCGGGGCCCCGCTCCCTCCGTGGTGCAGTGGGCAGGCAGGTTAGAGCCTTCATGCTGGGCGCACCCCGGCTACACCTCCTCTGAATTGCAATTGCGTCGCCAGGGGGCTCCCAGCAACAGCTTCACGGAAGCCTCTCAAGTTGCAAAGAGAAGCAGGGGACCCACTATTTACGCTCTGAGGCATCCAGGGCAGTGTCACTCTGCGAACGCCAGGCGATGCGCTGCGCTCAGCGGGTTCACACAGTATCTCACTCTGTCATCCTAGCATAGTGAAGCCAGGGCTAATATCTGCATCTTATGGGAGAAGAGCAGGTGTGGAGACGCTAGGGGGCCCCATGCGATGCCCCAGAGCCCAAGCCACACCTGCTGACCAGATCCATCCTACTGGGCAACGTGTCTGCAAGTTGTTGGGGAGAAACCAAACTGACTTGCCATTTTGGAAAGTCAGAAAGATCACCACCCCCACTAACTAACTAGTGAGCAGTAAATCAGTGCTTTCCTGCCATTGTTCGCCACAGATGCTGCCTTCCAAAATTACTCCTTACCATGTCAGCGGAGGTCCTGGAAATGAAAACGGAACTGGAGTCTAACACTCGGAGGAATAGCTTCATTAATTAATTAGTAACAGCTTAGTTCATCTTAACACTGGGAGGAAGAGCTTAGGACTAAACTTGATTTCTATGGTCCTAGAATAACAACGCTCCCAGTTTAATGGAGGGCTTATTCAAACGTGGCCCTAAAATGCTGTCACCACCTGTCCAGAGCCTGGGGCAGGACTGGGATGGATGCCCCCTGGAGCAGAAAGCTCCTTTGCACCCCGCCTGTGAGTTCAGAGGCGACAGAGTCTGTCTTGTTTCCCGTTTTATCCCCAGCTCCTCACCAGTCTCCAAGGGCCATCCCATAAGGTTTTATGGACTGTTGCTGACCACTGTACTTAAATAGTCAGGAGGAAGGTCCATTCCATCCCCTACAAGGGCCCCCTAAAATGATTCTGTGTGTAGAAGTCATCAAGGCTTCCTAGACACCAAAGGAGCTATTTCTGGGTACCTTTCCCTCTACAAATGAAATATTTAAAACCTTATCCCCAGTATGTCCCATATGTTGTCCGCCTCCTGATAAGCCACTGAAACAGGCTAGAAGATGTATTTTCCTCACTCAGATAGCATGGGGGTTGTAAGGCTCAGTGAATGAGCTTTTAATCTAGGCTCTTGGTTTTCTTAATTAGGTTCAGCAAATTCTTTGACCTCAAACCTCTGTCTCCACATCTGTGAAATGGGTATAATGATGGCCCACTTTGCTTAAGACCAGGTAAATTGTAGGTAAATGCGACTACCTTTCCCTCTTCGGTCATTCACAAGAAGGCATGATGTAAAACCCCTTCACCAAGGTGTTCCCAAAGCCTCCTTCTGGTGCAGAGTATGCCCCCATGCCCGCATCCCTTGAGGGCTGACTGTCCTGCCGGGGCTGCCCATGCTCTTCACCCTACACTTCCTGGACTGGCCTACTATGGGGCCTAGAGTCCTGGAGGTCTTCCCCACAGCCTGGGGGCTGTGAGCACCTCAGGTTGAAGTTTCCAACGTCTTTAAACAAAACGATGATGATGTCTGTGATATTCTTTTTTTTCCATCTGCTGAGTCCAGCACTCCCTCATCAAGAACAGCCCGGGACGCCAGGGCATTTGGCCAGAATTCACTCTAAAGGAAGAAACCATAAAAAAGCTCCAGAAGTACCCATACGTGCATCAAAAAGGAAAGATATCCCTACACTCTAGCTAAGATAGCAGTAAAACGGCCAGATAATACAGCGAGAGGCCCTCCAGGGCTGTGGCACAGAGAGGTGAGAGACGGGTGACACTGTACCTGTGAGGAGTAGATGGAAGGAACAACACTGCTAGGCTGAGACTGGTGCCCCAGGCCCTTTGCACAGCCAGGGCCCAGACACAGGCTCCTCTGCTGAGACTCCCACTGACCTGTATACTCTTTCCTGCCAGGAATGCCCTGCGTTTGCCCCCACGTGACCTCTCCTACTTTGTGGTGATGATGTTCAGTTTTTAGAGGACTCTCTGCTCCTAGGTAATTTTCTTGTCTTTCTCATTTGCTCCCCTGTGAACTTCATCTGCTTATTCACCTGCGGAGAATACACTGTGTGCCTCCCCCCCCGGCTCTTTCTGTAGGCGCAGCAGGACGGTAAAGCACTATCATCCAAGACGATCTCACAAGCCAGGGGGACAGCAATCAGGGCCGGCTGTCACAATGCCACACGCCCGCCTGGACACAGGCCCTTCCCAAACAGCAGGTGGACCAACCCGAAGCGTTCTCATAAAGTGTTAGAAATGGCAGAAGGAGGATCCAAGCGGAACGAGCAGAGCACTTGCTGAGGAGATGAAAGGCCCGCCTACCCCCCCCACCCCCCACCCCAAGCCCCAGGCCAGCACAGCCAGCAGCGAGGAGCAGCCTGTTTCAGATCTGTCTCAGCCTGGTGGCTCACAGCAGTGTGCCGAATGAGTACACTGCTGTGTGTGGCCATCTATGCCCATGTCTCCCTCGGTAGCCTGAGGGTCCGAGACGGAGGCAGGGGGCCTTGCTCATCTCTGAGAAGCTGCCAGAGACACGCATAGCTCTGGGGCTGAGAAAAGGACCATCAGAACCCTGCTGTGGTCTCTGACTCTGATGTCCCACTGCCCTAAGGGGAGAGTGTGTACCCAGGCGCACAGCAGCCCGGCAGAATGGATGGGCCATGTGATCTAAGGATGACACCTGTTCCTACAGAGGAGTCTGGGTGCAAAGATTCCTGCCTCCTTCCCAGGGGCACAGGCAAGGTCGCGTCCTCTTGATCCGAGACCCAGAGTTGGTGGGCTCAGCACAGCTGTCCGCTCCATGGCTTAGGACCCAGCTAGAAGGTGTCCTCTGGTGTGACTCTGAGCCTGAGCAAAATGGGGTGGGGGGGCAGCAAGAGTTACAGCCCATGGCAGAACCCAGCTCTGGGTTCACACTTTTGATTACCTGAGACCCGGACTTAGCAAGTCAGATCTCTCACTTACCCGATAGTCGGTGATAAGCCCTGGAAAAGAGGAAGAAATAGGAAAAAGAAGCCATCAGACACATTGGTTGATTACGTGCCTTTTCCTTCTCCTAAGGTAAATTTCTTGTGTCCCGTCCGTCTCCTCCTGCACCAGATGTGAGACCGTGGAGGGCAGGAGGCTGGGTGTTTGGGGGAACACTTCCCGAGGTACCAGATCCAAGGGGTTTTCCAGGACAGCCCCTTCCTGGGACAAACGGAAATGCTGGATTATAAGGGGATTCCTATTCACTTCACTTTCTCTGGTTACGGAAGCACAAAATCCGAGTTTTCTTCTGGTGCCCAGTAGTAAGTCATCATCCAGAGCCTATAAAGTCTTCCTCGTGCACTCATCCACGCATGGGAAGGTGAATTTGTGATACAGAGTGAGTGGGATATAATACAAGAATCTAACTTTTGGGGTGCCTGGGTGGCTCACTTGGTTAAGCATCTGACTCTTGATCATAGCTCAGGTCTTGGTCTCCTGGTTTGTGAGATCGAGCCCTGCATCAGGCTCTGCGCTGACAGTGCGAAGCTGCTTGGGATTCTTTCTCTCTCTCTCTCTCTCAAAATAAATAAATAAACTTTAAAAAAAAAAGAATCAAATTTTGATGGGTGTTTATGTCTGTATTCTCGGATCTTAGTCTGAAGTCTGGCGTGGAGCAGATACTGAGTGAGAATGTGTTAGATCAATGTCATTATCCTGGATTCAAATGGCTTCATAGTGGTTACAAAAAATGGATGGTTAGGGGTGCCTGGGTGGCTCAGTCAATTAAGCATCCAACTTCGGCTCAGGTCATGATCTTGCAGTTTGTGAGTTCAAGCCCAGCATCGGGCTTTTTGCTGACAGCTCAGAGCCTGGAGCCTGCTTCAGATTCTGTGTCTCCCTCTCTCTCTCTGCCCCTCCCCTGCTCACACTATCTCTCTATCTCAAAGATAAATACACCTTAAAAAGATTAATACAAAAAAAAAATAAAACAAATGTCTGGTTTGTGTTCAGTCTCCTCTTGTGCCTAAAGCAGTAAAGCCAAGGATCGTCTGGAGGACAGAACAGGGGACCAGGAATCTCACACATGGGGTTTGCTACTTGGGGAGATTATGAAAATGCGGTACAGCCTGTGTTTCCGCATCTGACTCTCTAACATAGTCCAGACAAGACACAGCTGTGGTTCATCGGTGTCTCCCCCACCCCCCGCCCCCCGTTCCCAAGAGGGAGCAATGGTGGCCTGGCCACAGCCCCGTGGGCAGCTGGGACAAGCTGTCCACCTAATGCAATGCACACCCACCCTCACAGATGTCTCTTTACCTGCTGTTTATATGGGTCTACACTACACTTACAAGGAAATCTAAAGTTGCCGATTATTACTGATTCTTTGACTGTTACCCGAAGACACCATGAGTTTTCTTAATTAGGGTCATAAGATGATAGAAATGGGAGAATGTTCAGGGCCACTGTGCTCAAGCTCCTGATCTTAGGAGGGGCCCTGAGACAGAAGCCCAGAGTCGCACAGCCCGGGTCAACTCCCAGCCACCACTCTCTGCACCACATGAAATGGCGTTGTCAGACATCAGCAGCAGGGTCACCAGAAGTGACCCGACAGGGATGCATAGACACCAGCAGATGTAAAATGACAGCACGCAAAATATATGTGGTAAGTAAGGAGCACTCAGGAAGAGTCTGTTAAAAACCCAGACGACACCAGAGGATGTCGTGTGTGAAGATGAATGACCGTCCCTTTTAGTTTATATCACTGTGCTGTCCCCTTAGCCTCTAGCCATGTGTGGCCACTTAAATCTCACTAAGATGAAATACAATTAAAAACTGAGCTCTTTGGGGCGCCTAGGTGGCTCCATCAGTGGAACGTCCGACTTCAGCTCAGGGCACGATCTCGAGGTTCATGAGTTCAAGCCCCACATAGGGCTCTGTGCTGTCAGCCTGTCAGCACAGAGCCTGCTTGGGATCCTCTGTCCCTCTGTTTCTGCCTCCTCTGCTTCCCAAAATAAATAAATATTTAAAAAACAAATAATGAGTTTTTCTTACATTTTTAAAATATTTATTTATTTTTGAGAGAGACAGAATGTGAGCAGGGGAGGGGCAGAGAGGGAGACACAGAATCTGAAGAAGGCTCCAGGCTCTGAGCTGTCAGCACAGAGTCTGACACGGGACTCGAACCCACAAACCACAAGATCACGACCTGAGCTGAAATCAGACGCTCAACCGAGGAAGCCACCCAGGTGCCCCAAACAAATAATAAGTTTTATGTGCCTGGTCAGTCTTCACAACTGTAGAAGATACATACACATGGGGCGAGCAGCTTCTAAATTTGCAAATGGCACACAGAAAAACAGCAACACGTGAGACTGGCAAGAAATAGCACCCGTGACAATAGCAGCTGTATGGGGAGCGCGGTCACGAGGACTTTCTGCGCCTCCCTTACTCTTCTAGTTCCCAAATGTACAAGTTTTTTTTTTTAAACACTTATTTATTACTGAGAGACAGAGACAGCATGAGCAGGGGAGGGGCAGAGAGAGAGGGAGACACAGAATCTGAAGCAGGCTCCAGGCTCTGAGCTGTCAGCAAAGAGCCTGACCTGAGGCTCAAACTCACGAACCATGAGATCATGACCTGAGCTGAAGTTGGACACTCAACTGACTGAGCCTCCCAGGCACCCCAGCAAATGTACAGTTTCTGTAATGAAAGAGTTTATCTGAAAAGTCTGTGTAACAGGTGCGGCCACTTTTTCCTGTCACCTACATTGTGACAGGATTATCTGTTTTACATATATATATAAAAGCATCCCACTCAGTTTGGTCCTAGTTCAATGTCCACCCCTAGCTGGCAGGTACCGAGGAGACAAACTCATAAATGCGTGAATGAACCGTGGGGACGTATAGGAACGGCAATTGCTCCTGCATTGCTGTCCCACAGTCACTGCTGGCCACTGCCCCCTTGGTCCAGCTGTGTCCCTGCAGAAGGACGCTTGGAGCTGAGGTTCCGGGAGGACAGAGGGACAATGGTCACAAACCAGTGAGCGAGGTAGCTGCATGGTGAGAGTCACGCATGTGCCATGATGGGGCCACGAGGGTGAAGGGACTGGAGGGCATCGGCTTAAGTGCAGAGACGTGGGAAGATCTCACTGAGGTCTTTTGTCCTGGACCCAGTGATGAGAGGAAGGCATCCTAATGACCCCCAGGGGGGACCGTGGGCCGCTGTAGTCCTGTGAGCAGAGTGGCGGGCAGAGGGGCCACAGGGCAGTCGTGAGTGGTTTTCTCAACCATTAAATAAAGAGGAGATTGCTTTATTGAATAGAAAAAGCCGGAAAACGCTCTAAAGCTCTAAAGAAGGTTTCATTTCAAGGAGCAGAGGGCTTGGCGACATGAGAGCTGAACCCACGTGGATAAATAAGCCCTTACATCCACTGGTCATAAAAGCCGAAAGCTGATTTTTGCGGACCTACTTGTGAAATGCAAAGTGGGACACTGTTTCTGTTTGACTTAGAGAGGGTTTTGTGGGTTGTTGTTTTTTTTTTTTAGGGAAAGAATCCAAATAACTCATAATTTTCATCACTAAGAGTCATCGCCAATATTTCGATAGGAAACAGCCTTTCTATAAAAGCAGAATAAAATAACGTTTTGTATGTCTGGAGCAATGAGCCTGCCTCAGATGCCCTTGGCTTAAACTCATTCCAAGCATCAGTTCATGGTTTATGGGCAACATTTTGCTCTTTAACTGTCATGACTGCAAAGATTTTCATGATCTGAACATGAAATACATATTTTTAAATACAAGCACTTGGCAGTTGGTTCATAATTTCACACTGTTTCATGCCAATTCAATTTTTTTTAAACTAGACTTTATTTTCTAGGGCAGTTTTAGGTCCTGAGCAAAACGGAGCAGGTATGTAGAAACTGTGACTATCAAAGGGGCGAGTGTCTGCACTGCACCTGAGAACACTGACACTTAAAAGTCATAGTTCTTAGGGGCGCCTGGGTGGCTCAGTTGGTTAAGTGTCTGACTTCAGCTCAAGTCACGATCTCACGGTTTGTGAGTTCGAGCCCCGCGTCGGGCTCTGTGCTGACAGCTCAGAGCCTGGAGTCTGCTTTAGATCCTGTGTCTCCCTCTCTCTCTGCCCCTCCTCTGCTCATGGTCTGTCTCTCTGTCTTTCTCTCTCTCTCAAAAATAAATAAATGTTAAAAAATTTTTTTTAAACTGCCAACATGTAGAGGAAATTAAGAAAATTCACAAGGAATTATACCATCCAGCTGTAAGTCTTATTTACACTTGGAAATTTTGCATCCCATGCATTAGAAAAACAAACAATTTTTGTATTGCTGGCATCATTCTTCTCAGTATCTGATTCTAAGTTCATTGATAAGAACCTCAGAGAGGGGTGCCTGGGTGGCTCAGGCGTTTGAGCATCCAACTCTTGATTTCAGCTCAGGTCATGATCCCAGGGTTATAGGATCGAGCCTCGCCTTGGGCTCTGCTCTTCTCACTGAGCACGCTTGGGATTCCCTCTCTCTCTCTCAAATGGAAACAAAGGAGCTAATTTGCGTTTTCTAGGAATTGTGTTGCCTGACAGGTATTTCAGGAGGAGGCACTGGAGAAATCCCTCCAGCATCTCCGTGGCGGGACCCTCTCTGCTCCCCACCATGCTGAGCCCCACTGTGGCCTCGGAGCGCCGTCTCCCCCCCAACACCCCAGGCTTCTTCCCCCAGACTCTGCAGGCACAGAGGTGGTTCATGTCCTGCACAGAGGACGGGTCTGCAAGGTCAACAGATGAGAGGCACATGGTTGTGCAAATCCTGCCCGTGAGTCAACCAGGTTTCCTTTACTCCCCGAACCCCCAGCAACACTCCCTCACCAGCCCCCTAGTCTCTCTTCCCCCTGTGCTCTGAATATAAGCGGATGCACGTTCTGAGAGACAGAGGGCAATCATTCTTTTTAAGGATTCTACCCTGGAGGTATCTACACCAGCATTGAAACCTATGTCCCCCCAGCTCCTGCACTGAGCAGTTCTGGAGTCGGGGCCCCACTGAGGCAGCCTAAGGTCCCCTTCCCACCCCCTGGACTGGTCTCTGTGGACTGGAACCTTCCTCTCTGGCTTCCGGCAGAAAGGGCGCTCTGATGAAAACCAGACCAGAACACCGAGAAAGCAGGAATCCACCCCCGCCCCCCGCAAGCGTACCTGAGTCCTGATGGCTGTGCTTTAGGTAGAGAGGATCCAGCTTAAAGGCTCCTATTAGGTCTGTCCTATTTTTCACCCTGGTTTGAGAGAACACAGGACGGGACTTAATGAGGAAGCCACTTGGATGAGCGCCTGTGTCCTGTTTCTCCTGGTCCCTCTTCCAGCTGGGTCAGCGCAGGCACCCTCCTGGGACCCGGCTCTGCTGGTGTGTCCCTCACCTGTGTGCCCAACACCCACAGGACACCAGCACCTGAGGGGGCAGTATAATAAAAAATAAATATTTGCTTTCCATCCCTGGTTCCTGGCACACAGCTCTTAGAACCCTTGGAATCTCTTGGAGGGTTAAGAATGGCTTTTGTAAGCCAAGGAGGGGACTCCCCAGTGCCCCCCTACCCCCCGGGGAGGTTCAGGGTCTCCTGGGGGCTGATTGCTGGGAAAACCAAGGAGATTTGAGGATGGAACTCCAAGCCAGCCCCAGTCTCTGGGGGGTCAGGAGAGAGGGAGGGGCTTGAAACTGAGTTAACTACCAATGACCAACTATTCGATCAACCCTACCTACGTAGTGAAGGCCGGGGTTGCTGGTACAGCAATGTGCCAGGACAGAGTTGAACTCGGGGGGACAGGGAGGCTCTGTGTCTTCTACCCACACCCCATACCTTGTCCTACACATGACTTCCGTCCAGTTGCTCACTCGTTTCCTTTATAATAAATCAGTAAACGTAAGTCAGGACACTTCCTGAGCGCTCTGAGCTATTCTAGCAAATTATCGAGTCTGAAGGAGTGGGGGGTTCATGGGAACCCCCAACTTTACAGCAAGCTGGACAGAAGTGGGGGCACCCTGGGACCTTGTGGGACCACACCCCTCTCCCTGTGGGGTCTGCGCAAACTCCAGAGTGTCAGAACGGAGTCCCATGACGGGACGCCCAGTTGGTGTCCGAAGAGCGGGTGAACTGTGTCAGGAGGCGAACCCCAGCAGGTGAGCATGTTTGCCCTCTGTCAGTCCAGGCCTGGCACCTGGCCACCGGCAGGCATCGCTAGTGTGTGTGGGATGAACAGGGGCTGGAAGTGAGAAGGTGTTACCACCCGCAAACTACCCTCAGACTCAGTGCACATGATGGTCCCGGATAACTCAGGTCAAAACCCCCATCTGGTCTGGGATCTGAAGTCTGAACTTTATGATAATCACCTCTCTGCCTCATCCGGCCGCACAGACACCATCTCAAAGCAATTTTATGGCAAACAGACCATCCTAGGGGCAAACTGGGGAAGAAATGTCAGTCTGGCAGTAGCTTAAGCTTGAAAGCAAATATCGTGTGGGTGAATCCCTGAGAGATAAAACCAGGGAGTATGAAATAGCACGTCGGGATGTGGTTGACCAATGGTGAGGAAGGGCAAAGAGCCCAGATTTGTTTAGGAAAAGTAATTGAAGTGTTATTTCTTTGAAGGGTTAAAAGGCAGACTATGTCAGTAAGCAATAATAAGCTGTCGGGTGTTGGGTTCACCTTTGACCTGTGCAAGAAAACGGATTACACTTGACCTTACACGTGTGTATGTAGGAATTTTGGTGCTTCCTGGGTTGTGTTCAAGGGAGCCCTGGAGGAGGTTTCTCTGGTCTCTCTGTACTGGGGAATGCTCCATGCTTAGCCTTAAAGAGGGACAGCCAGAGAGAAGGCAGTAGAAATGCTTCTGGCTCTCAGTAGAACTCTGTCTCTTGTAAATGAGGATCACATTCTCCTTCCCACTGAGGCCAGCAGTGACCCTGGAGCCTGCGTCTTCTTTTATCAAAACATTTGCGCGGTGTTAAGGCCATGCAAAAAGGTGTAAATAATCATATATCCAGCTCACTGCTTGTGACACAAAACCTGTGCACTGGTAAATCTGTGGGTCCATCCCCTTGCTGTCCCTGAAAGAGACTACACCGCCTCATGTGTGTCCACCACACCCGGAGACTTCTACAGGATTTGTGTACAAATGCCTTCATCACCTGCGGTATTGTTTGGCACGTTTCTAAATGTAACGCAAACGTAAGTTGCTCAAAGATCAATCATATCATGGAGCGCCTAGGTGGCTCCATCGGTTAAGCGTCTGACTATTGATTTCAGCTCAGGTCACAATCTCATGGGTTCATGAGTTCGAACCCTGCATCTGGGTCCATGCTGAGTGTACAGAGCCTGCTTGGGATTCTCTCTCTCCCCATCTCTCTCCCCTCCCCCGCTCACACTGTCTCTGCCTCTCTCAAAAATAACTAAATACATCTCCCTTCTATAGGAGGGAAGGGAGAGAAAGAGAGAATCTCAAGCAAGCTTCACACTGTCAGTGTCAAGCTGGACATGGGGCTCGAACTCACGAACTGTGAGATCATGACCTGAGCTGAAGTCAAGAGCCGGGTATTTAACCCACTGAGCCACTCAGGTGCCCCTGCTGTGCTTTTTTAATACTTTAATTGAAGATTTTTTAAATTGCAATCACATCATCTGACAATAATGGGAGTTCTATGGCTTCCATTCTAATCCTTACACTTCCTTCCTTACGTCTTTTACTATGCAGGCTAGGAGAACATGATGTTGAACAGAACAAGAATTACAGGAATCCTTCTTTTTCCCTGACCTTAAAGGGAGCGCTTCTAATACATCACCATAAGAATGGGTTTACTGGGGGGCTCAGTCGGTTAAGGGTCTGACTCTTGATTTTGGCTCAGGCCATGATCTCAGAGTCTGTGAGGTCGAGCCTCACATCAGACTTCAAGCTGAGCTTGAAGCCTGCTTGGGATTCTTTCTCTCTCTTTCTCTCGAAATAAATAAAAAAACATTAAAAAAAAGAATAGGTTTTCTGAGATCTTTTTTATAGAAATCTTTCATCAGAATGAGAAAGTTCCCTTCTATTCCTTTTTTTACTAAAGATTTTTGTTTCACGGGGATGTAGAATTTCACCTGATGCTTTTTCTGCATCTAATGAAATGACTCTTTCCTCCTTAACTCTTCACAAGGCAAATGACATTTCAAAACCTTCTAATATCTGAAGGCTAGAATAAACACATTTTGGTCATGATATTTTATCTTACTTTCCTTAAACATCATGAAATTTTATATGCTAATATTTGACTTCAAAATTTTCATATTTAAATTTGTGAGCGAAACAAACTTTGCTTTTCTTTCTTTCTTTTCTTTCTCTGCACTTTTTTTTTTCTCAGCCTCTCCTCTGGTTTTGGAATCCAAGGTGGCCCGAGCTCACGAAGATGACAACGGAAACACATGCTCCTTGCTGTTTTCTGTGAAGTACAGTTATGATCAGACGGGTAAACACCGTGACAGCTTGGTTGAGTTTGCTGGTAAGAGAATTTAGATGCTTCTGTTGTGTAAAAAATTTAATTTCTGACAACAATTTCTTTAATAACTATATCGAATACAGCTATATTAAAGTAGCTATACGTAATCGTCTTTAATAGCTATAAGATTTGGGGGGCTTTTTATTTATTCCAGACTCAGTTTTGTTCATATGCTTTATGTGGTTATTGAACGTGAACATTCGTGGGCAACGCTGGGCGTCACGTTTGACGGTGTTGCCGAGGGAAGGCTATTTAGGGGCGCCTGGGTGGCTCAGTCGGTGGGGCACCAACTCTTGATTTTGGCTCAGGTCATGATCCCAGGGGTGTGAGGCCACGCCCTGCACTGGGATCTGTGCTCAACATGGAGCCTGCTTGGGGTTCTTCCCCCCCTTCCTCTCTCTCCTGATCTTGCGCTCTCTCCCTCTCCCTAAAATAAAATAAAATAAAATAAAATAAATACAAGAGAGCTTCTTGGTTAAAAAAAAAAAAGGAAGTTTGGGGCGTCCAGGTGTCTCAGTCAGTTAAGTGTCCAGAGCTTTCGGTTTCAGCTCAGGTCATGATCTCACAGTTTGTGGGTTCAAGCCCTGCATCAGGCTCTGTGCTGACAGCTCAGAGCCTGGAGCCTGCCTCAGATTCTGTGTCTCCCTCTCTCTCTCTCTCTCTCTGCCCCTTCCCCCCTTTTCTCTTTCTTTCAAAAATAAACATACATTTTAAAATATTTTAAATGTTTTTTTTTAAAGGAAGTCTATTTAAGCAGACAGATACGTGCGAGCATGCACACACACCTGCACACACCCTCGCAACACACACATTTGGGCACATGCGGCACACGCAGAACCGGCCTATGGAGGCGGCCATGTCACTTCCTGTTGAATGGGCTTCATGGGGGCAGAAACTGTCTTCATGTCACCCGACGTATTCCTGAGGGAGGGTCCTGTGGGATGAGGGAAGGAGGCATTGTTTTTTTCTAAACCTACAATACTGCATAAGGCTCAGGATGAGGGCTCATGTTATATTTCTGGTGCCAGCCAGTGGCCAAGAAAAGCTTTTAAGATTTGAAAGGGCACCAAAGTGCAAAGGAATCAAAAAGACACATAGACAGCTGTGCACTAACGCTTATACAGCAAGTTCTAGAACCAAGTCTTCCTCGAACTAGAGTGACTGACGATCTTCCCAAGAAGCTGAATTTCAGAAGAAACCTGGTGTAAGAGAAGTGTACAAAGGCTATAAAACTATTTGTGATAAAATTTAATTTTTATTTGCCAAAAGACATCAAGCCCCTTTTTAGAGGCAGAGTAAAATGTGTCCTGGGTGAATCTGAGGCTTTCTTTGGAGAAAAATCTGATGTTAAAGAGATAGTGAGGTCTGAGCAGAGCAGCTCATATTTATGTATAAAAGACTCAAAACACCAAATGAACAATAAAAAACTCATGAACAGAATAATGAATTCATTATGAAATGTATTCACTGTGCTTATAATGACTTGCAGGTTTTAGAAACTCCAATTATCTTATTCATTTCAATATTTAGAGAAAATAACCAATGTGTTTACTTTAAATTACAGACTAACCATTGGTAAAATTTCATTAAGCAAAAGAGAGACTTTTTGGATTTTAAGGCATACAAAAGAGCCAGTGAGAGCAATCCAGAAAAAAAAAATCATTTACATCTTACTTGTTGTATGAGCAAAAAATTTAAATACATCTATAGGGGCACCTGGGTGGCTCAGTCAGTTGGGTGTCCGAGGTCTGCTCAGGTCATGATTTCACCGTTGGTGAGTTCGAGCCCTGTATCTGGCTCAGTGTTGACAGTTCAGAGCCTGGAACCTGCTTCGGATTCTGTATCTGTCTCTCTCTCTCTCTCAAAAGAAATAAACATGAAAAAACCCCACATCTATAAAGAAATTCACAATTTAGGATGATTTGTTTGTTTGCTTTTGACTCTTGGGGGTCTAAAGGGATGCCTGCCCCTTCTGAAATCTGTTTTTTAGGAGCATCTTAGTACCTGTATTCTTTTGTGTTAATACCTCACTTTACTGCAGTAATGTCTTAGAATAGCAAAACATATATATTTGATGTTCAGGACAGTCTGCAGAAGGCAGACTGCAGAAGCAGGTTCTCAGCCTTCGTCACCTGCCGGCTGGCTGTCACCACGTTGCCCAAAAACGTGCAGGATCGCCTACCTCGGAGCGGGGCGGGAAGTGTGCTCAGGCGGGCGAACAGGGGAGGGATGCTTCAGTCCACCACTTCCTCTTTGGCCTTGGGTTGTCCCTGCCTGGGCTAAATGCCAGGACCATTTTCAGTCATCAGAGAGAACGTGGGATCACCATGAACAGACCCGGAAACACGATGGGGCCCGAGTTTGCCTCATTCACCCCAAAAATCCAGCACTCGTTCGTTCTCCAATGTCTTCTGTATCCACCTGGAATGTTCGAATGCTTCTCATTTATGAGAGGTGTGTTATATAATGTGAGGCCGCTTTCCTGCATGGGTTCTTAACTGGCATCCTGTGAGACTCACTATTCTGTATTGGATGATCTTTACTCTGGTTTTAAAGCTTCGCCTCATTGCGGGGCGCCTGGTGGGCTCGGCAGGTTGAGCATCAGACACTTGGTTTCAGCTCAGGTCATGAGTTTGAGACCTGCGTGAGGCTCTGTGTGGACAGCGTGGAGCCTCGTGGGATTCTCTCCCTCTCCCTCTATTAAGCATTGGTGGCTTGGGCATGAAGGGGAGTTGCGTGTCCGTAGCAGAATCCTGGTTGTCTTATCCATAAAATTAGGAATAGCAACTCCTACACTAGTTTAGCTGTGGTACAGCTATAATCTTAGTACCTGTTCTCCGGGAGCCTGGCCTCACCTGTGCACGAGGCCAGGCTGGCCACAGGACCGAGTGCCGAGGCCAGCGGGACAGGGTTGGGCGGGAAGCCACATGCCCTGTGCTGGCACACTCGGCCCCAGCAAAGTAACCTGCGGAAGTGGTTCTATAAAAGCACTCATGAATGAATGACACATTAAAAAGCTGCCTGTTTCTGTAAAAATGCCAACCTTTACATGTGGAGAGCGGACTGAAAGCAAATTTAAATCCGGGGCGCCTGGGTGGCTCGGTCGGTTAAGCATCTGACTTCGGCTCAGGTCATGATCTCATGATTCATGAGTTTGAGCCCTACATCGAGCTCTGTGCTGACAGCTCAGAGCCTGGAGCCTGCTTCTGGTTCTGTGTTGCCCTCTCTCTCTGCCCCTCTCCTGCTTGTGCTCTCTCTGTCAAAAATGAATAAACATAAAAAATTTACATAAACAACAACAACCAAATTTAAATCCACATAGACCACCTGAATAATCCTCAGTGGCTTTCACCTGAGTTCACGGTTGTGCACGCATCTGTCTCAGGGCCTTTGCCCGGCCTGTCCTCACTCCCACCCGGTCCAGGTACATGTTCTGCTTATTCTCTCACCTCACGTGGCTCTGTGTCAAATGCCATGTCACAAATAGGCTTTCCCTGAGCTCTCTGCGTCCAACAATCGGGCAGAGAACGAATGGGTCCATGGACGCATCTCACTCACACGTTCCCCCTTGGTCTTCCAGCTCCCTGCTGTCCCCAAACTTCTCACCGGAATCTCTGCCGTCTCTCTTCCCAAGCCCTCCCCTCACTGGACCTCAATCTGCATTGGCCCATACTTGATTTTATTCAGTTTCTCATTTTGCAATGGCTGTATTTCATTTACTGGAAACTCTGTTCCGAGGCTGAGACCTCTAGAGCCCAGAGACAACAGCCCTCGGGTGCTCAAAATCAAACGCTTTCCAGTGAAATCAGGACTTTTCTTCTTCCTTGTTATTCTTGGATTGGATGGAGGTGCTCCCAACTCAGACACTGGTCCCTTAGCACCATGCAGCGCAGCCCCCCGTGGGGGTAGGAAATCTGTGGGAAGGACCTTCTGCAAGCAGTGCAATGCTAAACATCATCTCTGCTGAAAGGAGACAGCAATGTCTTTGTAGTAAATAAAAAATTAAATAAATAAATAAATAGAGCAAGAGAGAGAGAGAGAAGGTGGGTCAGGTATATTGAGATCAAAAGAAAACATAAGTTCGATAAGAATCAAATAAACCTATCAGGAAGTAGGTAGCATAATTAAGGATATGGTTTAATATAAGCTGACCCGGTTCAAATTCCTAAATGTTAGCCTTATGGTTTTATATAGTAATTTCTTTTTTTTTTTTTAATTTTTTAAATGTTTTTTATTTATTTTTTGAGAGACAGAGTTAGCACAAGAATGGACAGGGGCAGAGAGAGAGGGAGACACAGAATCTCAAGCAGGGTCCAGGCTCTGAGCACATAGCCCGACACGGGGCTTGAACCCAGGAACTGTGAGATCATGACCTGAGCTGAAGCTGGACGTTTAACTGACTGAGCCACCCGGGCGCCCCTTATCTAGTAATTTCTTGTGAGCACCATTATGGACTCAACTGTGACCCCAGCCCACAGTTCATATGCCGGAACCCTGGCCCCCAGGACCTCCGAATATGACCGCATGCAGACAGAGGCAATTAAATTAAAATAAGGTCACATGCCTGGGCCTTAAGCCAGTGTGGCGGTGTGTCCCTAAGAGAAGGACACAGACACACACAGAGGAAAGGCCGAGTAAGAACACAGAAAGGAGGCGGCCGTCTACATGCTAAGTAGACAGGCATCAGCAGACACCCGGCTGCCTGTGCCTCGTTTCTGGTTTCCAGCCTCCAGAATTAGGAGGAAGTACGTCTCTGTTGTTTAAGCCACCCAGGGTGTGGTGGTTTGTCACATTGGCCCTAGCACAGAGCCTGAAACAGCAGACAGGAGCCTTTTCTGTGCTGAAGCACAGATCCCTCCACATCAGATTCCGTCAACCAGTCCTCCACATTCAAGAAATCATGGGCGGAGCCCCAGGTTTGGGGTAGGACCGATTTTCTCACATGCACCAATTCCCCCCAAAATCTGGGACAACCATTCTGCCCAGGACCCCAACGGCTCAGGACACAGCAAGCACATTCTTTATTACAATTTGAAATTGGACTCATGTGTTCATGGGGACTTAAGTTGTGACCCCTTCCCTCCCGTGTCCCCCTCCATCCCCGGGGATAACTGATTGCCCTCCTCTGGGGTAAAATTTCAAACACTGGGTATTGCCCTTACATCTTATATTTAATTTTATTCAGGAGACAGTAACCCTCATCCTCTGTCTTTCTTCCAGTGACGTGGCCTCACCCCCTGAGCCCTGCGTCCCTCCTCCATGTCACATCCACTCCGTCAGGCTTCCCTTTGCGGGCTGGTGCCTGAACTGGACAAAATGCTCTTGTTAAATCTGTTTCCGAGCAACCCCAGAAGCCTGGACACACCCCGTGAGGGGCTTGGACCCTTCTCACCTCGCTACTGACAGAGTTGTCCTCTCTCGTACTTAACTGGCTCACTGGCTCTTTGGACCCAGGGGCAGGATGCCACATTATTACATTCATTCCTATCACATCTCAGCTTTGGTCACAGGTCATAAGGATTTTGGTCCTTCATAGCCTCAGTTTCCCCATGTGTGAGAGGGGGCCATGATGCCACAGAGCTCCAGTGATTTATGTCAGAGAAAGGGTGTTGAGGGCTGTCCATGCTAAACACCTATCTCTGATATTATTATTTTTCCCAGGTAATGAGTAAAACACCTGGGCACACTTGTGAGCCCCTCTGGCTGCCACTTCCTGGCAGCCCTCCTGGTCCCCCTCACTTTACCCTCGACAACCATCCAGCGTTTTTGTGTGGCTTTCTTGGCCTGGTGCCTCACTGCAGCTAAGGACCTTGCGTACTCCTGAGTCAGCTCACACCGAGGCCACCACCCCTCCCAAAACAAATGTGGCAGGGCTCCTACCGGCTCTGTGTCGGCTCTGTGTCCACGAGCCACAATCTTGACCACCCACCAGCAGAACAGAATTATGTTTCAGTCCCAATTAAAGCTCAAAAAGACAGGCTTTGCAGATTCACCAAATGAACAATTCTTTAGGCATTCTGCTTAAAATAGACAAACATGGCCACAAGAACATGAAAGAATAGTAAGGTTCATAACAGCTGTAACTTAAATAGATCCTTACTCGTATTTCGTCTAGAATGGGCCCACCAGGGGACTTTAAAATCACGCATCGAAGTTTGGGTCAAAGGCTGACGAAAAGAATTGATTTGAACCGATTTTATAGTAAAGCACTGAAAATGTAGTTTCATCTTGAGACGAACTAGTCAAAGGGCACACTGGTTGCTCAGAAAACCAGGAGAGCAGAGGTCAGTTGGGTCAGATGAGAACTGTTTTCTTCACTCCTCCAAGGTGAGAAACCATTCATTCTGCACAAAATTCATGCAAAGGCCCCTGGTCTGAAGGCCAACTAACCTCCTTCTCAGCGGAATGAACGTAGCAGAACCATTATCCAGTCTTCCCACACCGCTCCCAGTGACCGCTATTTCTTTAAGCATCATCTACATGATAGAATATCACCCACTTTCTCCTCTGAATTCTTTTTCTTGCTCTAAATAGAACCAATGTGATTACAGCACCACTACTAAGAATTTTCTGGGAGTTCTCGTGGGGAAAAGGATTACTTTTCCTTTTCCTTAGCAAATGCTTTTAAGCCCTTAGACTCATTAACCATCGACAAATAATGACACCGAAGCCACCGAATTAGAAATATGTCCTGGAATGTCCTTGCATTGTTGTTGGTAACGTTAGGTAGATCAGCCCACAGATTTTTTTCTGTTATTAACCTTCTCTCTTTGTGCCAACAGCTGCACTAATATGTTCTTGCCAACAGTTCACAACCAGTAAAACTGGCCAAGAATTCCAGCCATGGTTCAGACGGGAAGCAAGCAGGGAGCAGGTGATACGTGAGATGACCCAGCAGTGGCATCCTCCTCACCCGCCATGTCGCTTTCCTATAAAGCCACACGTGGAAAGTGCAGTGCCCACAGGGTGACTGACATGTAGCCAGTGGGGAAACTTACCACATGGCGGAGCAGTCGAAATTTACCAGCAGCCATTTGTGAGGGTTGAAGTTAAAGGAATCTGCAAACTGCCGAGGGACATAATAATAAAAAGAAGACACATCCGTTACTAAGGTCTAATTGTACAATAAGACTCTGTGTGCAATAATTCACAGCTGGGGGGGGGGGTCTGGGCTCTGAAATCTGCTTGGATGGCGACCCAACCTCTCTACCCCTCGTGGCATTCGTTTTCAAGTGGGAAGAACAAATCGCAGCTCGGTGCTCAGGAGCTGGCTGTGGGCTGATGCACAACGTGAGGAGGGCAGCTTTGAAGCTAGGCACTTGGGGGTTTGATCCCAACAGCTGGGAACAGGGATGTCTGTTTTATGGGGAGATCATGGCATCCCAGCCATGAACTCCTCAGCCCAGCTCCTGGCAGGGGTAAACTCTCCAGTTAAATGCTGTGCTGTGACTGTTGGCAGATTGGCGAACATCGGAGAGCCCACCAGGCCCGCTGGCACTCCTTGGGATGTGGTGCCAGGCACCCAGAAGATGTCCCGAAAGTGTCTGCATGAAGAGTGACAGGAAGGATCTTATTCTTTTTAGGACAGAAAGAGCCTTGCACTAAGAACGCACATCTGGCCAAGGGTCCTGGGTGCGATAACTCTATGAGAATTTATAAATGAGGGGCTGGAATGAGACAATCTAGAACCTTCCTATGAATACTCCCTTTCATTTACGTGTTAATCCTAATTTGGTGTAGGGCCATCACATCTGAAACAAGGGAGACATTTCGAGGACCTTGGGTCATTCAAAATATGCTGACTCCCAACATGTAATCTGAGAGTGACCTCAAGAAAGGACACGGAGAGTTGCTGTGCCCTGTGAGGATGCCCGTCCCCAGCAGGAACAGGACACAGGTCACGTTCCAGGGGCTCTCCTGCTCTGAAATGTGTGAGATCCAACTCACTTTGAATCGAGAAAACTCTTTTGACATTTTGTCATAAAATGAGACGTTGTCGTTATTTTATATGGCACACTTTCGAATGTGCTTGGTCTGGAGTCCAGGGCACCTGAGAGGCTCAGTCAGTTGAGCATCTGACTCTTGATTTCAGCTCAGGTCATGATCCCAGGGTCGTGGGATCGAGCCCAGCGTCAGGCTCCACACTGAGTGTGGAAGTGTGGAACCTGTTTAGAATTCTCTCTCTCTCTCTCTCTCTCTCCCTTTCCCTGTTCTTGTGTGTGTGTGTGTGTGTGTGTATGTGTGTGTGTGTGTGCATGAGCCTGTGCTCTCTCTGTCTCTCCGTCTTTCTGTCTCAAATATAAATGAATGAATGAAATATATCTACCTTTCAAACTATGAGACTATTTGAAAGAACCAGAATATTAATTCAGATGCACTATGTCAGGAAATTGTATCAGTCTGGCCTATGAACCACCTTCTGCCAGCAGCTTTCTCAACACCATGAACTGGCAAAGTTCTCGGAATACATATATCATCATGACCAATGGGGGGGGGGGTGAAAACTACGGTAATCTGGATCACCTCAATTTTTATTTCACTCGTTGGTTCTTTCTCCAATGCTAATGCAATCACCAACAACTCTTCCTGCATGCCTAAACATCTCTTTTTTGTTTTTAATTTTTTAAACGCTTATTTTTTGAGAGACAGAACGTGAGTGAGAGATGGGCAGAGAGAGACGGAGACACAGAATCCGAAGCAGCTCCAGGATTTGAGCTGTCAGTACAGAGCCCAACAGGGCCCAAACCCATGAACCGCAAAATCATGACCTGAGCCGAAGTCGGATGCTTAACTAACTGAGCCACCCAGGTGCCCCTCCATCATGATTTTTAAAGGCAACATCCAAGTTCATCAATTTCAGGTGCTGCAGTATCTCCAAGCAGAAAATACGATTTCAACCATCAAGACTGGCCGAGGAGGGTGTTCTGTATTTTTGCCAAACTCTCATAAGTGGTGAGTTCTCATATCCTTCCAAATGCGTGCCCAGGGTGATGCACAGACCTGGGCACAGCCAGAGGCCCAGGGACGAAGCCACGTGGATAAATCCCCCAGCAGAAGCAGAGATAAAGGTCCCAGCCTGGCTGACTCTCCTCACTGGCTGCTGAAATTGCTCCCAGCTGCTGGCTTCTTCTCTGTTTGGGATGAGCACTGGGGAGGCAGCAAGGGTACCAGGGGCTAGGTGGGTGCCACACCTCCACCTCCGGGGAGATGTCTGCTCAGCTGCTGGCAGCCTCGCAAGCCAACCCCCACTGAATTGGGGGAGGTGGGGAGGACATTCATTTCCTTCCAGGTTTCAATAAAAGTGATTAGGAGAAAGAGACAGGAAATGACAACGGGTTTCATTTGTTGATAAAAGGAGACAAAATGTGAGAGAGGAGCTTTGTTTGCCTAGAGCGTTATTAGTTCCCTCCCAGGGGGGTCTGGTCTGTTTAATCGTCTTTCATTACCCAACTGCTGTGTGTTCTTTCTGTTGGCAGAGAGAAGGGATCTTATCTCAGGGCTAGGGCCTGCAGGATATTGCAGCCCCCTTATCTGGCCAGCTGAGCAGGAAGGCCCTCGGGGCGAAGAACAATGCAGGAGACATGGAAATGACTCAGTGTAGGGCATGAAATCCTGTCTGCTGCTGGCTGATAGGATCGCCCTAGAGTGCCCAGCACCCGGTGGCCTGACAGTTAGGTCCCCCACCCTCGTGGCCCGCCTAACAGTTAGTCCCCCCCCACCCCCATCCCGCATGGCATGAAAGCCAAAACCCCAGGTCCTGGGTTCATGCGGAAGAGGAACATCGTAGGAGGAAAAGGTTGCGCAACCCTAAAGCTGATACTTGGAAAGACCGAGCCTTGGGGACAGGCACACAAATACCCAATGATCACTTTGCCTTCTGTCCTTCCAGGCTATGGGGACAGACCCCTCAGTGATGTGGACCATCTCTGTAATGTGAGGTATATAGATAGTAGAGAGGTTTGTTTCTTGTTCCCCAGCACCAAACACCCATAAGACCAGCTACCGGCAGTGAACGGCAGAGGGCTAGGTATCAACATCCTTACCAGAATTTCTCATAGGTCACAATCCCCCTCTCCAATATTTATAGGGGCCTTTGGAAGCCCCACGTGCCACTCCCTCCTGGGACAGATCTGAGGTCTGGCACGTACCGACTGATCAATAAGAATTATCGAGCGAGCGAGTAAATAAATGCAAGTGATGCGAAAGAGCTGGAAACCAGAACCTGACTTCCGTCATCTGCAATCAAGGGATATTCTGTTCTAAGATGGGGACATCAGGATTCTGTACCTTTTCTGGTATTATGGCAATGTGAGAATCCAGATTAGTAATTAGCAAATGAACGGGCAGCACAGCCTGAGAGCAGAGAAGGGTTTGGAGGGACCGGCTGCACAGCCATGGTGGAAAGTAATAACGGAATCTAACTCACCCACAACCCTGGCTGTGCACCAGATGCCAGTCTCTAAGCCCTTTCAATATGATTAACTCCTAATACTTATAGTACCCCCTCACAGGAGGCATCGCTACTAAATCCACTTGGTGAGGTGTAGAGAGGGTACTAACCTGCCCAAAGGGACACAGCTAGTCATAGGGTAGGGCTGGGATTCAAACAGTCATTTAATGCCAAAGACCATGACCTTAATCCCTGCACCGCATGTGGCCCCGGGTCTCAGGAAACCCGTGCCTCTGAGCACAGAGCCAACGCTGTGGTTCCACTGACTCACTATCTCCTTGCTCTGGACTCCCTGTAACGTCACTCTCTCTGGACCCTTTATTGCATCTACAACCAAGTTCCTGGCCAACAGGAACGTTGTGGTCTCTGAGCCGCCACTGATAGTGAAGTCCTCCCTGAGTCTGGAGTCACACATCAGAACACATCCATAATATTGTGTCTTTGCCCCAGGTCTGTACCACATTACCCTCGGCAGCAGAGTACTGGCCGAGAGTTTTGCTTGCTGGCCCTCAAAAGCAGCAGGTGTTTTGGTGGGCATTACAAGCCACATTTTACAACTTCCAAACGTGGTACAAGATATCTAAACCCCTCCGTGGTTGCTTGTTCAATGCCTGTTCATGTCAATACCGTGCTCAGTCACATGGTCAGAATAGACTATCATACTGAACCAGATCAAATAGGATTGTAGGTTGGCTTTATAAATTATTTCTTCTTCTTTTTTTTTTAATGTTTATTTGTTTTTGAGAGAGAGAGGGTGGGGGGAGGGGCAGAGAGAGAGGGAGACAGAATCGGAAGCAGGCTCCAGGCTCCAAGTCATCAGCACAGAGCCCAACCAGGGCTCAAATTCACAAACCGTGAGATCATGACCTGAGCCAAAGCTGGATGCTTCACTGACTGAGCCACCAAGGCATTCCTATAAATTGCTTCTTGATCTGAAATGCACTGAGCTTTTATTTTCTTCCTAAATATTTCCCCGCAGTGTTATAAGCAAACATTTATCCTGTCATGGGAACCCTGCCCAGGATCTGTGTAGACTGAAAAACATGTTTTGAGAAGACTGGCCGTAGGGACTGGGAAGATTCTCAACCCCCATCATAAGGAAGTCTGAGGATCACAGAATGAGTTTGGAAGTCGTTTGCTGAAACAAACCCCAGCAATGAAAAATGGAATGTCACACCCTTGGGAGGAGAAGTCACTCATTGCATAGCACTTTTAACCAGTAATTGTCTTAAAGGTATAGAGCACACCTACCTCTACTCCGTTCAGAAGATGCCGGAATTCGGGGCAGATGAAGGAGCTGCCTGCGTAGGCAGCATCGATGTGCAGCCACATGTCCTCCTTGTTACCTGAAATCCAGAGGTGACCTGTGAGTTCCCCCTTGGATGCTCTCATCATGGGGGCCTGACAACTTACTGCATACAGTCTATCAATAGCATTTGCTGGCCCGACTGTGGACCTTGTCTGAAGGCAATGAAGCTGAGGGTGGAGGGCGGGAGCTGGCCCCAGACAGGAGTAGCACAGATGAGGTGCTCAGTGAATGTGTGGAAAGGGATGGAAATGGGATCCACTGCCCTGCTTGACTTGAAGGTCAATGCTCATGGTCTAAGGGATCAGCCTGCCCTACCCCTCATGCGTGATGCTCGCTAACCACACCCGATGCCGTGAGGAGTGACAGGTAGTTCTGAGCTCTGCTGATACAAGTTCTAAGAGACACTTCAAAGCCTTGATTCCATTTGAGCTTCAGGATTGGAGGGATTGGAGGGATCAAAGCCTCGGTTGGATCTAGATCCACAGTGCTCCAAGGACATGTGATATTGCCACGGAGGGTCATGTTGAGGGTGAGGTCTGCGCACCCTGAGGCACATTTCATGGGCATGTGGGCTGGTCCTTTTGTGGGGCGTCTCCCTGGCTGCACAGGTGTGGCAGTGAGCGAGTGAGAGCACAGAGCCTCAGGACAGTATGGGACTTCTGCTTAGTAACCACAGCTCAGCCATTCTTAAACACAACCACCTTCCTGTTGTTTCTCGTGCAATTGCTGTGGCTCAACATGCTCTCGGCAGGTAGAAACTGACGCTCTTACAGGAGATGCACAAACCCTCACAGCCAATCTGTGCTCTCTATGGGGCCGTCTGGGCTGGCCAGGAAACTTGCTTCTGTATTGGAGGCACCTCGGTGGAGTTTGAGACTCCAGTATGTCTGTTCGGTTCAGAACCATTGAGGGAGGAGGTGAGGCAGGGTGAGACCCTGAGGCCCAAACAGGCAGATGAGTCAGAAAGAACGCAAGCCATGAGGGTAGGAGGTGGGGACCAGGTTCCGGTAGCAACAGACAGGACTCTCGTTTTCTTGCTCCGCCATCAGCCTCGTGAGAGGGCTGCTTGGTAAGAGCAGAAACTATAGCCCATGGGGCACCTGGGTGACTCAGTCAGTTGAGCGTCCAACTCCTGATTTCAGCTCAGGTCGTGATCTCACAATTCATGGGTTCGAGCCCCACGTCAGGCTCTGCACTTGACAGCAAGGATTCTCTCTTTCCCTCACTCTCTGCCTCTCTCTCTTTCTCCCACTCTCAAAAATAAATAAACATGAAAAAGAAAGAAGAAATCACAAGCCATGCAATGTAAGCCGAGTCTCCTCCAGGACTAGGAGGAGGAGGTTTGGCCCAAGTCCTCAGGATGCCGGTCCCTAGAGCTCTGCCCCTCCCAAATGTATCGGAGACCAAAGAGGGACAGTGGAAGGGAAAGACGGGGTCCTCGGGAGGGAAGAGAAGGGGCTCTCCAGGCAAAGTGGGGACTTAACATTACTCCAGAAGAGCTCTGGGTTCCAGTGAGGTGACTGTTAGCCCTTGAGGGCCTGCCTGATAGGGAGTCCTTCCCCACCTAGGTCTTTGGTCTCCTGATGGTGTGACAATATGATTTAGCATGGGGGCCTTGGGCCATATGTGACTTCTGCAGGAACTAGGGACAGAAGGAGGACCTGGAGACTGAGGGCGACTAGATGGCAGCGAGTGACTGAGCCCCCAGAAAACATTGTTGTCACAGGCTCGACCAGCATCCTTGGGGGGGGGGTCGGATCTCACTCTCCATATACGGTCATCATACCTGGGGAAGCCAGTCACCCACAATCTTGCAAGAGATGACAAGGGTTTGGATGCCCCCCACACTGTGCCCCATTCTCCTCCTCCCTGCAACAAACCGTGGCCGTGAGATACTTGCAGAGGGTCCTGTAAGTCTTTCCGGTGGATTATTAAACCTGAGGGGGGTCTCGAGAGGTGTCAGAAGTGAGGATGGGGTCTCAGAGGGACAAGGATCCCCCTGTAGTTGATATAAAACTTCCACAGGTGGAACTCACAGGTGCCCAAGAAAAGGGGACTCCAAGTGGGTTTCTCCTCTGTCCGTGGGGAGGCAGAGAGCCAATAGCACAAACTCGGCACCCTGTGTATGCGATCTGGTGACTCCAGATAATACGGGCATCTCTAGAGGCCCGGTGGTCACCTGACCCCGAGGCTAGTGGTCACCTGACCCCAAAGCCAGGGCACAGGGGCTGCATGTCACAGGACAAGGTCCACCCAGCACCTGTGCAAGCAAAACCTTGGCCAGTAGGTTTGGATACGCTTGGAAGGGAAGAGGCAGGCTTCCTATATCTTGAGCCCTGTGGCTGATGTATTTCCTAATGCGACTTCTCTGCACGGTACCTGCTGGATCATCATCTGGCTGGGCGGAGGGCTCAGAGCCTACCAGGCCATATGGGCTCTGCCCTGCCCAAGTCCTCAGCCCCCTAAATCTGAGAGCCCTGGGGATGACATCAGCCAGCCCCTGCACAGGGGGACATCCTGTTCCCAGCCTGACTTCTGAGTCTGAGGGGCACCCAGCGGCTTGGCCCAGCTCAGGAGTGTTTGCAGCTAATGATGCCCATGCCCTGTGGCCATGGGCCTGAGCCAGTCAGTTGTGTCCCTTGTCCCACAGCCCGGGGCTCTGCACCACTGTCCCCAGCACTCACAGATGTTTGTCACTGGTCACGTTGGGGAGAAAAACCCCGTGTGAATGAGTGAGCCCACACCAGCAGCCCCTCACCATGTAGGATTCCTGGCGCACCTGCCTGGTGGCCAGAGTGACACCAGTGACCCTAGGTCTCACACAATTTCTGTGCACAAATGCCCCTCTCCAGAGCCTTGTGAGGGAAACATGGACATGTGATGATTACAAGTGTCATTTTCCTCTCCACTTTACAGACAGGAACACGAAGCTTGAGGGCCCACAGCCTGAAGCAGGGGTGCCTGGGCAGCTCCGCAGGGTGCTGTGACCAGGCTGTGCCCATCACCTCTGCTACCAGCTCCCTGAGTGTGGGCACAGGAGGGTCCCTGATAGGAGAGGCGGGGTCACGCAGGCGGGGCTGGGTGCCAGTGCCTGCAGGTGGAGTGCTGTCTAGCACAGGCCACAGAGATGTGATCGGGGGCTTGGAACAGCCTCCACGTGACCCCAGACTGCTTGGACGGTCCGCTCCACTGTCCTGGGGTGGGCGGCAGCTGCCTGGAGCCATGGGAGTGGGGGCCATGCCTCAAGGACGGGGGGAGGGGGTCAGGAGCCCGTGCTCCTGCCAAAGAGAAAGTCCCCCTCACCTGACCCTTCTCCCAGGACCCAGGGGTGGACCAGAGCCGCGTGTTAAAGGGGACACTTTAGAAACCCAGCCCTTACATTTCTACCTTTCAGATTCTTTGAAATCTCCTCCTCAGGAGACCACCTACGTGCCGTGAGGGAGGGAGGGAGAGCGGCCCCGAAAAGCGCAGGAAGCACATTCTTCTCCGGAGACATCTTCTCAGGGTTTGGGTGTCAATTTGCTTAATCTCGTTAGGCCATTTGCTTCACTGCTTTCGGTCATTCCAGAGAGGCCTCACTGAAAGATGGGCGACTCTCAAGTCACTGCAGATGCACGAGCCTTGGGGAGCTTGCTGGAAGAGTTCAAGTTCATTCCCTTGGGTGGGACAATCTCGCCTTCTGTACTGCATGGAAGGGCTTTTCTTAGAGATCGTGTGCAGGGACAGGTACAGCCAAGCTGAGCTCTTGTCCAATTAGGCCAAGGTTGGGGGTTTGTGCACCTCAAGCTAATGAGTTCAGTACTATTGCACATGTAAGGAGTATTCAGCAAAGCATCGTCATGCTAAGTTATTATTATGTTCATATCACATTATATTGTAATATGTCTTGTACTCTCTAATCGTATTATTCTATTTTATGACTTCTATTACTAATATGATGAAGGAGGAAAGCTTAGAGAAGAAGTTCCCCTCAAGTCTTCCTACTTTGAGAACACATTCCGAAAGAAAACTCAATCGGGTACTTACAGACCGGACCCACTTCTAAAAGATTGTCGAATGAGCAGCAGGACGTGGTCCCCAGGGTAGCCACCACCTGGAGAGTAAAAAGCAGACCTCTTTTTATTCCCTTCGTCTTGGTCACTGTTGTAACGTCCTCATGCACAACCGTGGCCCCTGATGAAGCCCAGAGCCTCGAGGTCGGAGCTTGATCAGTGCCCGCTTAGACGGAGACGTGAATCTGTGGATGTGCCTTTAGTCTGTGCCCAGAAACTTCACAACAGGTTGAAAGAAGCATCTGCAGACAGAAAACTAGGCTGTGAGGTTGCAAACAGCACTTGCATAGGACTCTCTGTGTGCCGCTGGGCAGGAATGAAGCTTGGCCCCACAGACGGCATCTCCTGTGCTCTGCTTTACCGATATATTAACTACATATATACTACTTTACCATGTATACTAACTACAGTTACGGCATATCGTTGCTTCTGTGAATGGGACGTGTGGAGTTCTGCCTTAGTGTGGTGCGTGTGGCAGACTGCACAGCAGGACAGCAGGCATCCTGCTCTGACAGCCCAGCCCCACGCCTCTCCTGGAACAGCCTCACGGGCAGCTCAGAGCCACCCTAGGAGTTCGACCTGGAGTCCTACCCACCAGCTCTCACGTGCAGGCCTTCCTTCTAAATGGCACCTCTCCCAAGGGAATGTCAACCCTCAAAGATGAAGATTTGCTCTAAATTGATTCATGAGAAAGTCCTACAGTAGACACAGGAAATAATTAAAAAAATTTTTTTTAATATTTTATTTATTTTTGAGAGAGAGAGAGAGAGAGACCGCATGAGCAGGGAGGGTCAGAGAGAAAGGAAGACAGAATCGGAAGATAGGCTCCAGGCTCTGAGCTAGCTGTCAGCAAAGAGCTCGACGCAGGGCTCGAACCCACAAACTGGGAGACCATGACCTGAGCCGAAGCCGGATGCTCAACCGACTGAGCCATCCCAGCACCCCTGGAAACAAATTTTAAAGGCATGTTCTGAGAAACATTGGGCACAGCTGGTCACACAAGTGGGAAGTGTGGCCCGGAATCCTGTGCCCACTCCTGCAGTCTGAGCACCTTGGAACACAGTGACGACACAGGTACCGTCTGATTAGTGTCATTCCCATACCTGGGCCTGTGAAGCTCTTGGAGCCAAGTTCTACATCCCATTTTTTAAAAGTCTATTTATTATGAAAGAGAGAGAGAGTGAGCAGGGGAGAGGCAGAGAGACGGTGAGAGAGACAGAATCCCAAGTAGGCTCTGCATTGTCAGCACAGAGCCCAACATGGGGCTTGAACCCAGAAACTGTAAGATCAAGACCTGAACCAAGATCAAGTGATGGACTCTTACCCGCCTGAGCCACCCAGGCACCTTATTTCTCTGTATTGCTAGGAATTTGCACTTTGCTGAACGCGGAATAGGAACCGATCACTCTCCAAGTGACCGGAAGGCATAGTGTGTTTACAAAACCAAAGAGCCAAATTGATTTACAACACCAGGACCATCTGGATAATGAAATTTCTCCCTCAATGTGACAAGAGTGTGAATTTTCATTCAACTTGATTTGAAAATTCAGCTCTTTCCTAAGCCCCCAGTGATACGCCAGCGGAGCTACGTGCCCTGAGAACAGAGAGGAAGATGAAAAGTTTAGAAACTCACACAAACCAGTAAACCTGAGAACCTGGTCCAAGGCCCTTATGGTTTCCTTTCACCGAGGGCCACCTGCCCTTGACCTGAGAACCCCATGTGCCAGAGAAAATCAATGTGTTTTTGCCAGGTACGAATCATCCCTGCCCCATGCTCGGTTCAGTTGACAAGCCTGGCTCACTGTTCACCTGGTCACCTGGGCCGGACAGCAGGTGCCTGGGGCCAGAGTCGTCCCCTGCCCAGCAGCAGGGAGTGACTCCAAAGCAGGACCTGGCCAGACTCTGGCAGGGCCCTGGTGGCAATGGATTTGGGCCCCAGAGAGGAAAGAGAGTGTTTTAAATATTTTTTTATTATTCGGGTACAGTGAAGCCAACAGATTGGGAGGCTACTACCTTTGGAAAGATAGCTCGTCATCTTCGCTGTTCCCAAGAGGTAGGTGCATGCTGTGCCTCGCAGGGCCACACGGAAAGGCCCAGGACCATCAGGAGGCAGAGGGAGAGGGGCGGCGTGGACGGGAAGCTTTGCTGTGGTTCCCACAGAAAGGTGGGTGGGTGGAGGAGTGTTGGCAGGTTTGATTAATTTCAATGGGCCTCAGGGCAAAGGGGGCTGTCCCTAGAGTCCCTGGCTCTGGGGTGACGAGGGCGGGAGGTAGTGGCCTGGAGTGGAAGAGCCCCATAGAGGACATGGATTGGGGTGTAGGCTCGCAATTGGTTGGTTTGGTGAAAGGCAGCCCGTTTATCAACTCCAGGAGTTAGCTAGTCCTGGGAGGGGCTGTCCCTCCGGGGTCAGCAAGGTCCTTAAGATGTAAAAAGCTCAGAAATACAGAAAACAAAAACACATGGTGAATACACCAACATTTAAGCCATGCACTAGGGGCAAAAACCGCTAGGTCAGAGACCCAGCTCTGTGTCACACCAGCAGCCAGCCGGGCTTCTGGGTTCTGCCCAGCCAACAAGGTCCTACCAGGTCTAGGTGCACCACCTCTCAGTGTCTCGGCCCCTTTCCTTCCCACTGCCACAAATGCCTCCCTGTCACACCTACCCTCTGCATTGCCTCATTTTCACAAGATGACTCATTCAGTGGGAATTCATGTCAGCATGCTATTTTTCCCTCGTATTTGCGATTTCTTCCTGATTTATGATTTTTTAAAATGTTTATTCATTTTTGAGAGGGAGACAGAGTGCAAGTAGGGGACAGGGAGAGAGAGAATGGAAGACACAGAATCCAAAGAAATTCAGGCTCTGAGCTGTCAGCACAGAGCCTGACGCAGGGCTCGAACTCATGAATGGTGAGATCATGGCCTGAGCTGAAGTTGGACGCTTAACCGACCTAGCCACCCAGGCTCCCCTCTTCCTGATTTATAACTGAAGACTCACATGCTTCATCTAAGGCACCCAGTTTGGAAAATAGAACCCAAGACTGTGTTGTTAAAGGAATAGCACACAATTATACAGTTTAAAAAAACCACAGAATGACTCAACCATCTTGATACTGCTTATCCTCTATTTTCTCAGTTTTAACAGTCTCTCAGGAACGATGGGTCTGTTATTCACCAGTTAGTTCCCTCCATTTCATCTGATTTTCCTCAAATTCTAATCGAAATAAATGCAAACAGTTGTGTTTTTAAGATTACATGTATGGCAAGTGGGGGAGGGCACGTGGGAGGCTCAGTTAGTAAGTGTCTGACTTCAGCTCAGGTCATGATCTCACAGTTCATGAGTTTGAGCTCTGCATCGGGCTCTGTCCTGACAGCTCAGAGCCTGGAGCCTGCTTTGGATTCTGTGTCCTCCATCCTCCTCTTTCTGACCCTCCCGTTTGTGCTCTCTCCCTCTCTCTTGTTCTCACTCTAGCTCTCTAGCTCTCTCAAAAATAAACAGTAAAAAAAAATTTTTTTAAAGGCAACATATACAGTAAATATCCCCTCGTGAGAATGATTTTCTATCTGTGAACATGCGCACAGGAGAGTGTCTGGGATGATATCCACAAAATATTAATAGTGTTTGTCTCTTAATCTTTTATTTTTTTCACACATGCAAAAGCAAAGGGCGGTTTTATTACGGGCTTAGGCTGGCCCAGCCTAAGCTCGGGCTCACAGACTTTACCAACGCAGTGGATCCATGCTGAGAGCCCTGAACAAAGGCAGGGTAGGGCTTTTATGAGTTTGGGAAGGGGGGGTTACAGGAAATTGTGACACAGGTACAGTGATCCAATTATTATTATACAATATTATTGACAGCAGGTTTAACCATTCACATTGCCTAGAGTATTTGTTATTTTTGGCGGGACCCAATCACAACATTTAGAGTATTGACCAATCACAGAGTGTTGTTGGATCTCAGGCTTGTTAGTTTATAAAGATGATATTTAAAAATGGGGGTCAGCCCCTATTAAAGTTTCAGGTATCTCTCTGGAGTTAAATAGGCCGACTCAGAAGAACCCTCAACCTGGTGAGGTGATCCAGATCCAGTCAATCAGCTTGAACTGATCCTCAAAAAGACTCTGACTCCTGAGACTCTCCAGCCCTGCTCCAGCCACACCCCGGAAACTGGCTGGTCTAGCATGGCAGAAGCCTGAGAAATCATCGGTCCAGTAAAATAAACTGTCCTGTCTCTTTGCCATCGGACTGGCAAATGTTGCCCCAGAAAGCTGGGGAAACAACAAAAGTTCCTGACTGCACTAACCTTCCTCTTATAGATAAGATGTTCTCTTGCTATTAATTGCCTCTGATCTGGACATGGGATTTCAACATGGCAAAAGGTAAGGGGAGCCTACCCCTCTACCGCCAGACTCTAATGGGGGATCTTTGAGTGGCCACTAGACAGCCCACCAATTTGGCTAAGGATAGTAATATAAAATCATAAAGGCGTATTGAACTTATACGCCCAAGGATCCTGAACAAATTGGCTGTCATTCTTACTTTTGTAAACCAGGCAGCACCAGATATTAGAAATCCTAGAAGAGACCCTTACCAAATTAACCATGGAGACTGGCGGAAATTGGGTAAACTTTCCTCCCCTATGCCCTTTACAGGGTAAGAAATTCCCCTTACACCAAGGAGGGCTATGCCAGGCTTTAGAGGAACAATGTTACTTCTATGCCAATAGCTCAGGAATTGTACAGGATAGTCTAGCTGTGGTTCACGGCCACCACAAGAGAGGAGAAGAACGAGGAGCCAAAACCAAAATTGGTATACTTTTAACATTTGGCTCTTGTATCATTGATAAGATCATCGCATTTGTCAAAGAGCAGGTAAATGCTATTCTATTAATGGTCTTAATCCTTTTTTTTAATGTTTATTTTTTTAGAGAGAGACAGATAGAATTTGAGCAGGGGAGGGGCAGAGAGAGAGGCAGATACAGAACTGGAAAAAAGCTCCAGGCTCTGAGCTGTCAGCACAGAGCCCATTGTGGGGCTCTAACTCATGAACAGTGAGATCATGACCTGAGCCAAAGTCAGACACCTCACTGACTGAGCCCCCCCCAGCTGCCCCAGTGGGACATATCTCTTAAGATGAGATTTTGGGTCCCATAATGTAAACCTTCATTTTTGATGGTTTTGTCCTGAGCATGGGGAGTTTCTGTAAAAACCAGTAAAATCCTGTCTGGTACTGGCCGTGGCCTCAGTTGGGAAAAGAGAGCAGATGGGTGTGCTGAGCGCTGACCAGGCCTGGCCTGGGGCTTTGCAGAGTACATACTGTGGCCTCAAGAGCCACAGGAGCCGGATCTGTACTTTACACTTGACTGCAGTGCATCCTTGCTGGCGGATCGTGGACACACGAGGAGCGGGAGTCGGTCAGCATTTGAACCCCGCTGTGATGAACTCTCATGCCAGCCGCCCTCTGGCGGACACAGCCCTTGGGCAGGCAGTGAGAACCAGACTGTCAGTGGGGACACGCCAGGCTGGTGGGTGGGGGGCCTTGCCTGCTGTGTTTTAGATGGCTACAGTCAGCTTGTCCTAATTCTCAGAAGCCCAGCACCTGCTCCCCTCCGGGGTCTGATTACCCTGGCTCAGCTCAGTGATGCTAACCTGATTTGGGTTGCACTAATCGAATTTGTGCAGGGGAAGGAGGGTAAGGAGAGGGTGCAGGCACCCCTTCCTTGAGAGCCCACAGCAGTTTCAGCTGCCCAGGCGCACGTCCCCTTTGGGGGCAGACCCGCCTCTCCTGCCTGCGTTGCAGTGGCTCTGATATGCACTCTTGGACACAGCACTCTGCCTGTGGCCTGACCTCGTCAAATGGGCTCTAAGGACCACAAACCATCACAGGGAAGAAAGGGGGAACTATTACAAGCCCCATACAAGTCCATGGAAGGGCTGAGATCCACCTCTCCTGGTTCAGACCTGCCAGATATGCTCCGTGCTCTGAGCAGAGGCTCCTGAATTTTGAGACGTCTGCAATCGCTTGGCAAATGTGAGGAAGGTGATGGGTCCCCATCTCAGGATTATGCATATAGTTATTATTCAGAATTGTGACCCGTTAAATGTATAGTCTCAACGAAACAACTGGGCAGTATGTCCAAGTCCAGGCTGCAGACCTTCTAGGTCTGGGCGCCACCTCTCTCTCCGGCTTCAGAGTCCCTTGGTCGAGGGATCCATTTAGATAATAAACCTATTGTATTTCCTCGAACATCCTGTGACCTCTCACATCTCTGTGCCTTTGTCGTAATCTTTTCTTCAACAAGAAGGGCACTGTGCCCATGAGCGCTGCCGGCATATCCCCTAAGCACACAGCTTACCTGTTCTCTCTTACCCGAAGCATTCGCTGATTCCCCCTGGAGGGTTGATCACACCCCCTGCCCTATGGATGGATCATGCTGACCAAATAGTGCAGAGACTGGGGAACATGTACCTTCCCACCAAGAACCATTCCCTTAGGAAAGGGACCAACCCTTCATTGGTCTCCAGGGGGCCGGCACATGGGTGGTCTAAAGCCCCAGATCTTTGCTGAAGAGAGAAGAATGTCTTCATGGATGAGCTTCCAAACCCGCCCATGCTCTGAAACATCGGATCAGCCCATGTCTGCAGCTCCTGCCAGAGTGTCACAGATGCCCTCAAATGTTAGCTGGAATCTTGGTCTTTCGAGCAAAATTCCAATATGGAGCCCCTATTGGGTGCTCAATCTTCCGTTAGTAAAATAAAACTGCTTTGTTCCTCCTGATGCTGAGTGGCCTTCCCTTAAATACTTGGATCTCTCCTTCCTACCAGGCCTCCTCACTGAGCGTAGGGATACACTTCAGGCTCATTTCTGCACACTTACGTGTTCTGTACCACCTCACCCCTTCCCAGGTGAGGCCACTCCAGTGTGCGGTGGTATTTTTGTAGGTTAACTTTGAATTGATGCAGACTGAAAACAGTCACCCAGTTTGAGGCCTGTATTATGACAGACAGACCACCGGAGGCCCACTTCATCACCGAGCTCTATGCACCAGGCTTCACAGCACACCTGATTCTCTCAGCCACCAGAGCGTTTTGAAAATACTAATTAGATTTGAATTTCCCTGATGATGAGTGATGCTGAGCATCGTTTCATGTGCCTGTTGGCCATCTGGATATCCTCTTTGGAGATCAAAACCACACTGAGATACCACTTCACACCAGTCAGAGTCGCTAAAATGAACAAATCAAAAGACTATAGATGCTGGTGAGGGTGTGGAGAGACGGGCACCCTCCTACACTGTTGGTGGCAATGTAAACTGGTGCAGCCATTCTGGAAAACAGTGTGGAGACTCCTCAGAAAACTATCGATAGAATCCCCTATGACCCAGCAATAGCACTGCTAGGGATTTACCCAAGGGATACAGAAGTGCTGATGTATAGGGGCACATGTACCCCAATGTTCACAGCGGCACTTTCTACAATAGCCAAATCGTGGAAAGAGCCTAAATGTCCATCAACTGATGAATGGATCAAGAAGATGTGGTATATATATACAATGGAGTACTGTGAGGAAGAATGAAATATGGCCATTTGTAGCAAAGTGAATGGACCTCGAGGGTGTCATGCTAAGCGAAATAAGTCAAGTGGAGAAGGATAGATACCATAAGTTTGCATTCATAGGTCTAACAGGAGAGACCTGGCAGGGGACCATGGGGAGAGGAAGGGGGAAAGAGAGCGGGGGAGAGTGAGGGACACAGATCAAGGAAGACTACTGAATACTGAAAATGAACCATGGACTGAAGGGGGAGGGGGAGGGAGGGAGGGGGTAATGGTCATGGTGGGGGGACTCTTGTGGGGAGAAGCACTGGGTGTGATATGGAAACCAATTTGACAATAAACTATTATAAAAAATAAATAAAATATAATTCAAAAGTGCTACATAACAAACAAACAAAAAAAGAAAATACTAATTAGATTGTGTCTGTCTTCAGTTAAAAACTCCCTTAGTGAACTATGCATTGCCCTTAGGGAGAAACCCGTCTTCCTCACACTGGTCCCTGCATTACCTCCTCATCTTGCCTCTGCAGCCCGCCTCTGACACCCCTCCAGTCACACCCCTCCATTCACTCCTGCACCAGGCAGTGAAGACCCTCACAGCTTCTAGGACCTCACATTCATGCTCTCCCTGCCCTTCTGTGGACAGCAGCGCAGCACAATGCGCAAAGCAGGAGCTCTAGGATCACATCACAGGGCAAGCTTCGTGGCTCTAGCAAGTTCTGAGCCTCTTTTGCACTTCAGTTGGCTGGGATGCAATACATTCTCATCACTGTTTCCCTTCCCTGGAGTGCGTTACCCAAGCAGCCCATGCCTTCCTCCCTCAGCCGACATCCTTCACTTTTTCAAGACTGTGGCTCCTATAGCAACTCTTCCCTGATCCCCGTGTTCCCATGGTGACGACTACTGGCTTGCTGGTTTCACTGATCACGCTGCACCTTCTGCGAATGACTGTTCACTTAGTGTCTCTAATCCACAACATCCTCGAGGGCCCCCTCATCCTCAGCCCACAGTCCTGGCACACAGCAGTTCCCCAACAAGTGTTTGCCAAGTGAATGACTAAGTGAATGAATTGGTAACTATTGCACATCCCATCGTGGTAAGATTTGAAATACAATGAGTAGACTCTCTGGCACTGCACCTGCTGCCAAGACCACGACTTTGTCCACCGTTTGCCTGAGAGCCCACTAACAAGGATTATAAAATGTGCTCAGGGTAGATGTCTCCTAAAACATCCCAAACAAAGACTCTGGCCGCTCTGAAATGCTCGCAAATGCAACTTTGTTTCAAAGTCCTCACAAAGTCACAGGCACAAAGCAGTGGCCAAAATGAAATGCTGCACTGCCTTCCGAAATCCCACCACTGAATCGTGAACACACGTTTTGATCTTCCTTCTTTGGCATAGAATCATGACTATGTGATGAATACATGTGTGTTTTCAGTACCACCGTCTACAGAACACAGTCATGGAAGGACAATAAAAATTATTTTCTCACAATTCCTGCGGGAAGACCACAAAAGTCTAAACTTTATGACATAATATGGAAGGAAGAGATGAAACTCAGTCTTTCCCTATCTCTCATTCCTAAAACTTTCTAGATCACTGTATTACTTAATAGATCTATTTGGATTTCCATCAAAGATGAAGATGAAAAACACTAAGAGAAATTCGAGCTTTGGACTTTGGTGAGGAAATAATGCGGGTGAGGAGGATTGTATTGTTCAGTTGACACTGGTTTTTGGTGTTGCTATTATAATAAGACACATGGAATTAATTGATCATGAAGCGAAGTACATATATAACCTTAACTAAAATGTATATTCTCGTGTAAATGAAGGTCTACATTCTAATGAAGGAGCACATAAATGGGCAAGAAAGAGCAGGGGGCATTTTAAATAAATAATACATCATTCTGCCTCTCATTAGTATCACTGCCAGTAGTGAATCATATTGAAGTGACTGGACATTCACATGCAAAAACAAAACTCAATCTGGCCATTGATGTTACACCTCTCACAAAAATGAACTCAACAAGTAGATCACAAACCTAAATGTAAAATGTAAAACTCTAAAACTCCTAAAAGACGGCACAGGAGAAAATCTACATCTTCTTAAGTGTGGTGATGAGTTTGTGGCCACAACACCAAAGGCAGGATCCAAGAAAGAAAACATTGATGAGACAGACTAGAGTAAAATGAAAAACTCCTGCTCCAGAAAAGACATTTCAGAGAATGAAAAGCTACCCACTGAGAGAATATATTTGCCAAATGAATCTCTTGATAAAGGACTGGTATCCAAATCATAAAAAGAAATCCTCAACCCCAACAATAAAATAAACAACCCAACTAAAACGGACACCTCGCCAAAGAAGACATTCAAACGACAGATGAGCATGTGACAAGATCTTCAGCATATGTCAATAGGGAGTCTGAAATAAAAACAATGTTCAGATACCACCGTACACCTATTGGAATGGCTAAAAATCAAAAACGCTGACAACACTCAATGCTAGTGAGGATGTGGGAAAATGCGAACTCTGATTCCGTAGCTTGTAGAAATGCAAAATGGTACAGCTGCTTTGGAAGAGTTTGGCAGTTTCTCATAAAACCACACACTCTCTTACCATACGATCTAACAATTAATGTCCTGTTCATTTACCCAGATGAGTTGAAAACATGTCTATACAAAAAGCTGCACATGAGTGCTCATAGCAACTTTTCAAATAATTGCCCAAATTTGGAAGCAACCAAGATGTCTGTGATATTATCATTTATAATCAGAAATATATATATTTAGTCTTTGTCCCCATGTCTGGCACAGAGTTCCTAAAATCCTTTTGTTATGTTAATGAGGTGACTTGTGAAAAAGCATCTGGGTCACCTAAGGATGCTGGCTGGAACCAATCCTGTTACTGGAGGATTGGAACTGTTAAGTCCTACTCCTGACCTCCAGGGAGGGGAGGGCGTTGAAGATGGAGTTCCATCACCAATGATCGGTGATTCAATCCATCATGCCAATGTGAAGAATCCTCCATAACAACCCAAAAGGGGGGTTACAGAGTTTCAGGGCTGGTGAACAGTGGAGATTTGGGCAGAGTGGGACCAGGAGAGGACATGGAAGTTCCACGCCCCTTCCCCACACCTTGCCCCATGTGTCTCCTCCACCTGGTTGTTCCTGAGTTATATCCTTCTCTAACAAGCCAGTGATTTAGCAAGTAAAATGTTTATCTGAGTTCTGTGAGCTGCTCTAACAAATGAACCAAACCCAAGGGAGGGGGGTTGCTGGCATTTCAGAACTATAGCCGTTGGTCAGGTGACAGGTGACAACCTGGAGTTACAATTAGCAACTGAAGAGGGACAGTGTTGTAAGAGGGAGCCCTTCACCTGTGGAATCCGATGCTATCTCCAGGTAGATAGTATCAGAATCAAGGTAATTGTTCGGTGGTGCTGGAAAACCTCTGAGTCAGAGGTGGGTGCAGGATATTAATATCCTTCAATAGGTATATCCAAAACAATGGGATACTATTTGGTGACTTAAAAAAAAGAGAGAGATGGGGCACCTGGGGAGCTCGATTGGTTAAGTATCCAAAACTGAATTTTGGTCATGGTCTCATGGTTCGTGGGATTGAGCCCTGTGTCGGGCTGGATTCTCGATCTCCCTCTCTCTCAAAATAAATAAATAAACTTTAAAAAGAGAGAAAGAGGGAGCTATAAAGACCCTAAAAGACACAGAGGAATCTTAAGCACATGATGCCAAGAGAAAGAAGCCAGTCTAAAAAGATGACATACTGTATGACTATAACTATAGGATGTTTGGGGAAAAGCACAACTATGGAGACAGTAAAATTATCAGTTATTGGCAGCAGTTGGGTGGGAGGGAAGGAGGGAAGGATTAATCGGTAAAATACTAGGGATTTTATATCAGGGAAATTATTCAGTATAATATTGAAATGGTATATAGGTGCCACTAGACATCTGTCAAAATCCGTAGAAAGAACGGTACAAAGAATGAATCCTAATATAAACGACGAAGTTTAGGAATAACAATGTATCAATATTGGTGTGTTAACTATAACAAATGTACCACAGTAATGCAAGATGGCAATAATAGAAGAAAATAATATGAGAAAAAAAAGGAGTGTCTGGTATATGGGAATGCTCTGTAGTTTTTGTTCATTTTTCTTTACACCTAAAGCTGCTCTAAAAATTTTTTATTAATTTAAAAAAAATTAGGGCACCTGGGTGGCTCAGTTGGTTAAGTGTCTAACTTCAGCTCAGGTCATGATTTCACGGTTGGTGGATTTGAGCCCCACGTCAGGTTCGGTGATGACAGCTCAGAGCCTGGAGCCTGCTTTGGACTCTGTGTCTCCCTTTCTCTCTGCCCCTTCCCTGCTCAGGCTCTGTCTCTCTCTGTGTTTCAAAATTGAATAAATGTTTAAAAAATTTTTTGTAAGTAATCCATCCAATTAAAAATGGGCAAAGGACATGAAGACACATTTTACCATCAAGGACATATGGATGGCAAATAAACACACAGAAAGACGTCCAACATCACTGACCATCAGGGAAATGCAAATGAGGATATCCCTACATTAAAATAAAAATAAAAATTAAATTAAAATTTAAAAAGTAAGGAGATGAAAATTTAAAAAATAGTGACAATATCAAATGCTGGTGAGCATGAAGATCCTTAATTTCTCATGCATCGCTGGTAGAAGTATAAAACGGTACAGCCTCTCTGGAAACCAGTTTGACAGCTTCTTGAAAAAGTCAATAAACCTATCACTAGCATATCACACTCAACTGCATTCTTGAGAAATTCTCCCAGAAAAAAATGAACACATACACTCACCCAAATACCTGTACGTGAATGGTCATGAGGCTTTATTTTCAGTTTCAGTTTTTTAGACTCTATTTGTAATCTCCCAAACCTGGAAACTACTCTAATGTCCTCAGTAAGTAAATGGTTAAACCGGCTGGGATACAAAGAAGGCGGTGCCAAACTGCGTGGTGAGGCGATAAAAATAACCATGTATCGATCCAGGCCGCACTTCGGATCGATCTCAAGGGCATTAGGCTGAGTGAGAAAAGTCTGCGGCACAGGTCACCAATGGTGTGATTGCATGTGTATAACACGCTCAAAGTGAGGACAGTGTAGAGAGAGGAAACAGCATCGTGGTTTCAGGGGTCTGGTGGTGGGAGAGGAGGAGGGCGTTAGTGTGCGTGAAGAAGTGGTGACGCAGAAGTTCTGCATCCTGATTGCGGGGGTGGGGGAAGTGAACTCACACACGTGACAATGACGTAAGACTACACTCACACATAGCAATGTCAGTTTCCGGGTTCTGTTGTTGCACTATCCTGCTTAAGCTGTAGCAACGGGGGGAAACTGCGCGACGAGGGTGAGGGGTCTCTGTGTATGATCCCTTGTTATTTTCTCTTTAATCTACAAGTGTTCAAAATAAGAATATAAAACCTTCCAATATTTTAAACTAAGAACATGACATTGTAATTTATCAGCCGGACACATCTGAAGAAAGACTTGGTAAATTGTAAATAGGTCAGACTGAGCATAGGGATTTTAAGAACGGATGCGTAAGAGGTCTTGGGTGCTCAGTGGGAGGACCTAATATATGTGCAGAGTCCCAGAATGGGAGGGAAGAATGGGCAGAAGCGAACTTTGGAAAGATAATGGGTAAGAATTTCCCTAAATGAAGGAGAGTTCACAAATTATAGATTCCGGAAGTTCTGTGAAACCCAAGGAGAACAAACACACAGAAGCAATTGACTAGCATCCTAGTAGAACTGCCTAAACACAAAGGCAAAAGGCAAATGTTACAAGCAGTCAGAGGAGGAAAGAAGTCACATTGCCTCAACACCTTCCCAAAAGCCACAGTGAGACGGACAAGTGACATCCAACCAGAAGTCATGGGAGAAGTAAGTCAATGGGTTTATGTATTTAATCTGCCAAAGGAAAAGAGCATCCACCCTGAAACTCTAGACCCAGCAAAAATATCGAAAGGGAAGGCAAAATAAAGAACATTTTCAGAGGAACAAGAATTGTATCAAAATGGGAAAGAAATTATAAAGACAGTTTTTCAGAGAGAAAGAAAAATGATCCCAGATGAAAATAAGAAAATATAGGAAAGAAAGATCAATGGAGGAGCACCTGGGTGACTCCGTAGGATGAGCATCTGACTTTGGCTCAGGTCATTATCTCATGGTGTGTGAGTTCAAGCCCTGCATTGCGCTCTGTGCTGTGAGAGCAGAGCTCACTTTGGATCCTCTGTCCCTCGTTCTCTGCCTCCCTCTTGCCCCTGCTCACACACACATTCTCTCTCTCTCAAAAATAAATAAACATTTAAAAAATGGGGAAAGATCATTGGAAGGAGAAATATGTGGATTTATGTAAGTAAATAATGGCTATATAAGATAACCATGTCTCGTGGGGTTTTAAACATATGTAGAATTAAAATGTATGACACTAATAATACAAAACGTGGGGAGTTAGGCACAATAATAATAAAATGTAAAGCTAATAAGCTAAAAATAGGAAAATGGAATAACATAAAACATTTTATTCAGACAAAAAAACAGAGGGGCGCCTGGGTGGCTTAGTCCTTTGAGCGTTCAACTTTGGCTCAGGTCATGATCTCAGTTTGTGATTTCGAGCTCCGCGTCGGGCTTTGTGCTGACAGCTCAGAGCCTGGAGCCTGCTTCGGATTCTCTGTGTGTGTGTCTCTCTCTCTGTCCCTCTCCCAGTCTGTCTCTCTCAAAAAAATGAATAAACACTATTTTTACAAAAGACAGAGCAGAGAAAAACTGTCATATAAGAGGTAGATCAGATAGAAAACAAATAGTAAGATGGTAAATAGGCACATCAATGTGTCAATAATTACCTTAAGTAAATGGACAAAATTTTCATGCTGGATTTAGAAACAAATGGGAAAAAACCCCAGCAACAACTGTAAACTGTATACAGGAGACACATCTTAAGTGTCAGCGAACAGAAAAGGAAGGGAAAACAATAGGAAAATGTATCCCTTGACCACTAATCCATAGCAACTGAATGTAATCACAGTGATTTCATTGAATGCAGAAGATTTCATAGAGATACCGAGAGCATTTTGCAGTGATGAACGGGTCGTTCGACGGGAAGATCTGATAATTGTAGATGCGCGTGCAGCTGGGTACTGAGATGTCTTGTGACTACACCTGGGCAGACATAAAAGAAGCCACAGGCAGGTCTATAACCACAACTGAGCCCACGGCAGGTTGACAACGAGAGGTCAGATGTTCCTATTCGTCCCTTAGGGGCCAGTTTGCATTGCTCTGGTTACTACAAGAGTGAAATTGATTTTGTGTCCTCACTTTCTTGGGAACCAACTGTTTTTCTATTTTGTCTCTTTTCCCTGCTTTTACTTCTCGATAATATGAGCCTTCTTTTAAGATTTTCTTTATAATAGATAGTGTATTTCCTGCCAGCGTCTGCCTTTTAGTTTTGTTTACGAGTCTTGTAGATTTTATGAAATGAAATAGTCTCATTAGTTTATGTGGTGAATTCTGTTACTTTCGTTCTTCAAATCTGCAAAAGTGGGTTTTAATATATTTATTTTTCCCTACACAGGATATTCTGGTGAGTGTTAGCTAGTGACCGTATAGGTTCAAAAAGGTTTACCTTGTGTAAAAGGAATCCTTTCAAACCACCATGGGATGGTCTGTTGGAATTTAAAAAAATTTTTTTTCCATCTATTTATTTTTTGAGAGATAGAGTGAAACAGAGCATGAGCAGGGAGGGTCAGAGAGAGAAGGAGACACAGAATCAGAAGCAGGCTCCAGGCTCTGAGCAAGCATTTAGCACAGAGCCTGATGCGGGGCTCGATCCCACCAACTGTGAGATCATGACCTGAGCTGAAGTCGAACGCTCAACCGACTGAGCCACTGAGGCACCCAGGTCTGTTGGAATTTTAAAGATAGTCTTTCTTTCTAACTAGAAGGATCTTCCTTCCAAATCTTTATTTATTTCACAAATACTTATTGCGCTTCTACTACGGGACAGGGGCAGGTTCAAGGAGCTGGAATAAAGCGACTATTAAACAGACCTGCCCTCTGCATAGTTCACAGTCTGGTGGGAAGAGGGAGGCAGTAAACAATGATACAAATAAATGTTTGCTTCACACAAGATGGGAAAATGAAGCAAAGCAGGGTGACTAAGGTGACCTTTGGCTCAGCCTTGATCTTAGGCTGACACCTGCCTTGGCCGTCAGCCCCTCCCATGAGCTACGTCTGAATCTGCTCACTCCTTTTACAGTGATTCCCCTGGAAACTCTGAAAATCAGGAACCAAGTTTGTATCAAATGATACCCACCATGCCTTCCCCAAGTCACACATTAGGTATTCAATGAGTGGTAGTGGATTCAAATCTATGAAGACAATTTGTTTTTGGAGAAAAAACCTTGTCTCGAAGATTAATTCTTAAATATAAAAGAGTGGGCATGATTCACGTGGGGCCCATAAAGTCTGTCACACCTAGATTGTTCTAACAACTAAGAAATGCCCAGATACGTTCATGAGGGACCTAAGGATCTTGAAGTTGTTTTGAAAAGCTCCCAAGTTGTACGTGATGCTCAACATCCCATGATCATGACTGAGACAATGGTTCTTGAAATTCACTTTGGTATATGAGTGCTTTGGATGACAAACATGTTTCCAGAATGGATTATGCTTGCAAACCAAGGCTTCACTGTATTTTCAAAGCTCCTCCGGTAACTCCGATATGCGACCAGGTTGAACAACACAAGACCATGCCAAGATCACGTCTTAATTGTCATCACACATGACACATCTGTCCTCAGCTCTGCATGCTGCCATGGCCGCATCAGATATGACAACTCCAGGCTCTAGCTGTAACACCATACATTTCTTCCCCACTGGAAAGTGCCCATCTGTGCATAAGAAAACCCGGTGCTATTAGGCCAGTTAGGGATTTTACCTAGAATTAGTCCCTGCTGGCTTCAACACATCTCTTGTGATGCGTCTTGGTATCTGCTAAGAATACAGGTCTAGGTGGCCAAGGCTTTCTGGGTTTATTTTTAACTGGATTCCCTGGTCCATCATACCCTCCTCATGACAGAGCACTTACCAAGGCATAGAGAGCTGTCAAGGGACAATCATATGGTGTCACATTTAATAGGAGCAGAAACAAGACTTGCTGACTTACCAGGATCCTCTGGGCTGGGGGCTCTGCCTACTTCTTTCTGAGATTAGGCAAGTGGAGGGAAAAATAAATGGAGTCATGCTCCTTGGGCACCTCGGTGGCTCAGTCTGTTGAGTGTCTGACTTCAGCTCAGGTCACGAACTCGCAGTTCATGAGTTTGAGCCCCACAGCAGACTCATTTGCTGTCAGCATGGAGCCTGCTTTGGATCCCATGTCCCCCTCTCTATCCCTCCCCTACTTGCCCTCTTCCTCTGTCTCTCTCTCTCTCAAAAATAAATAAACATTAAATAAAAATTAAATGGAGTCATACTTCAGCCTTCCTCAAGGAGCAGCCAGCTGATGATGCATGTACCGCCTACCCTGTGACCAGCACCTTCCCCCAGATCCAAGCAGGGCTCTGAGACCCCTAGGGGGCCATACCCAGCAGGCGCAGTTGACTTACAAAGAAAGGAATCAGGCCCTCTGCCTTGTCTCTCTCCAGAGCTTCCTGTAGGGCAGAACCGCGCATGGCAAACTTCCCATCAGAAGGGATGGCTTTCAATTTCACTCCTCCAATTAATCCGGCTCTTTCCACTGAAGAGTGTGCCTGGAAAGAGAGTGGAAGTGTTCTCATGTGCGTGTCCTGTACAGTGGCCATGAGCACCCGGCTCTGTAGAGAGCTCCCAGCACTGCGAGCCCCCTCCCCTCCCACTGCACCTGATCCTGGAACCTCGCTTTTCGGTTTAGGGAGCAAGTGGTGAGATCTTGCAAAACACGCACTGAAATAGAGTTAGCACACCCGGCTTCTTATTTGGGTGTTCCTCTTACTATGGGGCTTTGGGCAGCTTGGGGACCAAGCTTGGTGCATGTTGCCTGGAGAAAAGAGGCCAACACCACAGCACCATTATGGGATGGAGGATCCACTGTGTCTCAGGAACCCCCAGGAAGGCTGGCTCTTATGGACAGCTCCCCTTCTCTGCTCTGCAGCCCCCACCATCACCGACTCCTACTTGACTCCATCCTGGGGTCTGGATCTCGCCAGTGTGGTGGCCCAGCTCCCAGTGGGTGACAGCAGGTGCAGGATTGCAAGCCCTGGGAGCCTGGGGGGACTCCAGGCCCTTCCCCCATGACCTCGGCGGACCTCCAAGACCTCATGTGCGCACGGAGGAAATAACGAACGTCTGCTTTTAAAGCATTCTTGTAAAAATGACTGATAGGTTGCATGGTATTGTTTTGATTTGACTTGACATCAAACAAGACAATCAGATCTTGGAGACTCAAGGGGGCTTTAGCCCGACACACTCAGTCAACACGCTCACCTGGTCCGATGAGTAAGCCACTAGCTTTTCCATGATGGCACCCTGCGTCAGCCCAGGGGAGGCGGCCTGCAGACGGCGTGTCACTTTGGTCCGAGCGGCCAGCAGGGCCATCAGAGTGGCCTCACTGGCACTTCCCTAGATCAAAGAAAGGGTCGAAATGAGCTTCAACATTCGGCAAAGAAATCAATCTCTAAACTGCTGGGAGACATTATTGTCCATATTGTTCTTAAGAAATGAATCCAAAGTTGCAAAACTTATTTTCCTTCCCACAGGAAAAATTGGAACAAACTGTGATGGCCATTTCAGTTCTTCTTTTATTTTTTTATTTATGTTTGAGAGAGAGGGAGAGACAAAGTATGATTAGGGGAGAGGGAGGGGGAGGCACAGAATCCAAAGTAGGCTCCAGGCTCTGAGCTGTCAGCACAGAGCCTGACACGGGGCTTGAATCCATGAACTGAGAGATCATGACCTGAGCCAAAGTCGGACACTTAACCAACTGAACCGTCCAGGTGCCCCGCCCCCCCCCCCAGTTCAATTCATTCAGCTTTTCATTCATTGCTTTGTCTACTTTATGGAACCTGTTAGCCGGCCTTTCCGAGCACTTAGCTTGCAGCAGGTGTGGTGAGACCCACTTTGCATGCCCTTTCCGTGGAGTTCTCCCAGGCTGGCCAACGATTACTACTCCTACGTCCACCAGAGGAGACCAGGACCCAGGGTACCGTCATCTCAGCCCAGCTGTGTTCACAACCACTCGGACAGAAATTTGTATTTGTTTATGAAATGGGATGCATTTCCAGATTCAGAAATCCCCCTGAAGGACCTCCCTCGGTTACTAATGTTATAGACTTCATGACGACCTTCCCAATCCGGCATGCTGAAGCCCTTACGTCAAGTACGCCAGCATGTAACCGTAATTGGAGATAAGGTCTCTGAAGAGATCAGTAAGTTGAAAGGTCTGACTGGTGTCCTTACACGAAGATGACACTTCGGCACCAGATAGTCAGGCACACAGAGGAAAGGCCATGTGAGGACATGGGGAGAAGACAGCCCTCTGCAAGCCAAACAGAGAGGCGTTAGAAGGGACCATCGCTCTTGACACGCTGATGGCAACTTCCAGCCTGCAGGGCTGTGACACAATAGATGTGTATTGTTGAAGCTCCTGGGCCGTGGTGCTGTGTGATGGCCGCCCAGCGGACGAATTCAACAACTCACTCTGGCAAATAACTACAAAAAGGCATAGTCTCTTTTCCTTGGGGTCTGAAAGTGGGTTAAAAATAATGTAGACCCATCACCCACTGTGCCGTTCCACTTAATTCACAAAATGACCCTGTTTGTTTTTATTTATTTTTAAAAACTTTTTTAATGTTTGAGAGACAGAGAGCGTGAGTCAGGGAGACAGTGAGCCACAGACGGGCGGGGACCTCCTCACATTCGTAAGCCCTTCCTTCGTACTGCTCACGATCACCATCTCTTTAGTAAATCCTAGAGGAAACCCACAAACTGAGTGGTGTTGACATTAGAAAGGAAAAAGTAAAAGAAGGTAGATCTTGGTTGATTATGAGAGATTTGTAAGATTTTAGAGTTTTGCAGAGACATACACAATAAAATAATTAGGCCAACCTCTCCCGCTAACGTTTTATCTTCATTTCCCTTCGTTGATCCCAATTTCCTCTTGTATTTTATCATCTCGATGCCTTTACGTAATCTTTTAAGCCAACTTATATCCTCCGGGGAGACAGGTGAGGTTTGACCATTAATATATTTACTCTCAGCTCAAATGCGTGGACTCAAATATACGCATATAATCTTCTTAGTCTGGCATCTCAGGTGGGTTTTACATTTCTTCAGGCCATATTGTCGCTAGCAGTCATTTTATTGTATTATTGTTTTAAGTTTGTTTATTTATTTTGAGAGGGTGGAAGAGGGGCAGAGAAAGAGGGAGACAGAGAATTTCAAGCAGGCTCTGAGCTATTAGTGCAGGGCAGGATGTGGGGCTCAAACTCACAAACCTTGAGATCATGACCTGAGCCTAAATCAACAATAGGATGCTTAGCTGACTGAGCCACACAGGTGCCCTTCATTAGGAATCATCAGAGAGGTGGTAGAATAAACAGTCTCAACATGGCTGGCAGTGCTAAGTGGGCAGACACGGGGAATCCAAGCTCCCCAAAAGCAGGTGCGGGGGCTCACGCTCCAGGGTGGGGGCTTCTTCGTGTGCCACATGGCGTGTGTGTCCCGGATGCACTGTCTCACTCCTCATCTGAAATGGACCCCACAAAGTTTCTTGAAAGGCACAGCTTCTTGGTGCTGGAATCCATCTACCTTGTTCTGTCCCCAACACTCACACCGGATCACAGTCCCCTCCCTACACCCCACCCTCTGCCCGAGGCTTCGAACCTCACCTTACGCCCCCAAACCTCTGTCCTCCCCATGTACTGAGACAAAAGTCCCCTCCTTCACACGACACAGCCAAAAGTGGTTGAATGCACAAATTGTCCAAGGAAAGAAATCGGCAGTGAGGTGTCCAGAGCTCAGGCTCAAGGGCAGCCCATGCACTCAGCCCGGGCCATAGGGCAGGACTCCAAGCAGATTTCTGGCCCTTTACAGAGGCAGGAGCAGGAGGAAGGAGCGGGGGTCCGTTCGGGGGCTCAGACTGCATAATGACACCTTCTCTTCACTTCAGCTGACAAAGGTTGCCATGGCAAACTGGCTATGAGGCACAAGGAGACGCCGGTGACGCTGGGACCAGAAATGTCCTTTCAAGTGTCACACCCCCACCTCCACCCCACGACAGGAAATTGGCTTTTCTTCCACAAGAGCTTTCAAACCCAATTAAGAGACCATTTTCCAGCCTGGTTTGTGCAGCTCACACAATGACTTGCCTTTGGACGCTGTTGCCTGTCACTGGGTGGACATCTAGTAGCTGTGATTGTGGCTTGGAGGGGTGCAGCGTCCCCCCACGGCCCAGCCCATGGCTGTCACCAAGCTGGGGCACTCTAATTACAGACAATCAGCCTTGTCAGCTGGGAAGAGGGGGGGCTCCTGCTGTAAACACACACTGTGGCTGCCTGCTTTCGTCCAGCAAAACCGAGCTATTGGGCTCCAAGGAGAACTTGACTCCAAGGGCAGAGAGGTGCCGGGATAACTCCCAACCAATGCTGAGGCTGCCTGTGTCTCTGAAAAATGGGATTGTCTTTAAAGGAAAGATAACTGAAAGACTGAGCCCAGGGCAGCACGCACAGCTCTGGACACTCTAACCCAAGCAGACCATCAGGGATGCGCCCAAGACACTCCTCGGTCCAGCCCGCCGTTTTCCTAGGCTCTAGTTAGCTTGTTCTCTGGGGCACCATACACTCCCATTCTTGGCCCCAGCTTCCCCGGCTATGGAAAAGCTGTCACTAAGGCAATCGACGCTCTGGGGTGCCTGAGTAGCTCAGTCCGTTAAGTGTTCGACTCTTGATTTTGGCTCATGGTTTGTGAGTTCAAGCCCTGCACTGGGCTCCTTGCTGACAGTGCGGAGCCTGCTTGGGATTCTCTCTCTCTGCCCCTCCCCTGCTTGCACTCTCTCTCTTTCTCTCAAAAGAAATAAACATTAAAAACAAAATTTCTGCATTAAAAAAAGCAATCGACCCTCACAACCATTTGGAGGTTGGAAAAAGCTCACATAGAGCACAAGGAATAAGTAGAGGCCAGAGTGGGCATTCAGTAAAAAGTCACTATTGGTATAAAAGGCATGCCTGAGATTATCTGAGATTATGGGGTATTTGTAAGATTTTTGAGAAGTATCAAATTAGAAGAATCATCTTGGACAGCTGAAAAGAGGTGGATGAGAAATTGCTTTGGTAGTAAGCACCAATGCCCTGGAAATACTCTTTATTTTTGTCTTATTTTGATTTTTTGGAGGAGTGTGAATGCTGAATTTGGACTCAACCCAGAGATCCCCAGGAGGAAATTGATAATCTTCTTAGAATATTGTTGTCCCTTGACCTAAAAGAGTATCCTCTGACATGTTATTTATAAAGGGAACAGTGTGATACAATGTAAGTCATGTACATTATTTTTATTTTTCTAAGTTTATTTGTTTTGAAAGAGAGACAGCATTAGTGGGGGAGGGGCAGAGAATGAGGGGAAAAAGAATCCCAAGCAGGCTCTGAGCTGTCAGCACAAAGCCCAATGCAGGGCTCGAACTCACAAACCCTTAGATCATGACCTGAGCCGAAACCAAGAGTTTGATGGATGCATAACCGACTGAGCCACCCAGGCATCCCTGGGAAATGTTCACAACAAACTAGTAAGCACAATACCATATAGAAAATATTGTGTTGTCTCGAATTTGCCTATGTGCACACACATAGGTATTGAAATAACACTGGAAATATGCCCCCAAACGGTCCTGTGTACTTTCCATTTTTACAACCAATGTCTGGCTTTCATGAGTGGAAAGGGGACAATACTTTTATAAAGTGGAATAGCAAAGCCAAAGTAGACATCGAAGGCAGTAAGTTGGCAACGTGGAAAATTAAAACAGTGACCTGGAGAAAAGCCCGAGAAAGTTCCTCCAAGTACAGAGGAGAAAATGACCAAAAAAAAAAAAAAAAAGTAAAATAACAAAAGAAAACTGGAAATTATGGAGAGGTGCCCAACAGAAGGTTTTGAAAAACCCACAAGGGGCTTTCCAAAGTGTGAGCCACAAGCAGTAACTGAGGCGTGGCAGAAGCCAGGCATCCCCTGGAGAAGGAGAAGAATCCGAGATTAATGGAGTGTCTGGGTGGCTCCGTTGGTTAAGCGTCCGACATTGGCTCACTTCATGATCTCGTGGTTTGTGAGTTCGGGCCCTGAGTCCGGCTCTATGCTGAGAGCTCAGAGCCTGAACCTTCTTTGGATTCTGTGTGTCTCTCTCTCTGTACCCTCCCCCACTCGTGCTCTGTCTCTGTCTCTCTCAAAAAATAAATCAACATAAAAAAGGGAATTGTAAGATAATAGGTCTGTGCTATTTGGAGCCACCAAAATGTATAGCAGCAACCAAAAACTGACATACAGGAGGTCGGAAGCCCCTGTCTGTGTGGGCGGTCCCAGGACTCCTTGCTTCCTTCTTGACTTGAGCCATACCAGCCCAGTGATTGTCCACACACGCATCCATGCCTCAGTGTTTCCATGGACTGATGGGCAGAATAGCAGACCCCTTAACTGACTCTCAATTCAATAGCGCCTTCCCAATTTTATGATCAGGCACTTGATCAGAGAAAAATGATGTCAGGGAGGCTGATAGCTTCCAGAGAGTCCATCATCCAGGATAAGAAATTAAAAAAAAGCCCAAAGCCCATGTCTCATTGGCGGCATCTGTCCTGAGGCTCCTGGGGGCACAGACCTATGACTCACTTGTTCCTGTCATGTCCCTGATGCACTCCCCGGCACACTGTCATGTCAATAGTACTTGTCAGATGAGGAGAATGAATTACAGGGTGCGGGGCAAAGGCAGCAGCATCAGGCAACCTTGGCTCTTGATGTAGCGCTTTCTAGAAGCCTTGGAAGGATGCTGCACTCAACGCCCAGAGGACAGCGCTCAGGGGCCGTGGAGATCTGTGCTCTAAAGCAGATGGATGTGGGCTCAGACCCCAGGTCCAGGACTTTCCGGCAGGGGCTGGAGGGCAAGACATCTGCGGGTCTATGCCTCAGTCCCCTTGCCTGTAAAATGGCATTAAAACAGCCCCTGATTCCGTCTTTTGTAGGATCAGATGAGTGGATGCCTGCAGAGTGGCAGGCATCAGGAGCGCCACATGAGCCTCTGCTCATGCTCCGTGGCCGCCACTTATCCATCTGTCCAGCCCAGGGAGGGAGGGGCAGATAGTGCCAGGACCCAAGTCCAGGCCCAGAGGGCCTCCTAAGTGCCCAGCTCTGCTGGTTCTCCAGCAGACTTCCGAGGATGCACAGCAAGTTCAAGTGCCTCTCCTGTGCCCCTGCAGCTTCGGCTCTGGTGTATGGAGCCCAAGCACCCTGGCATGCTGGGCATCCCTCCTCTGCCACCTTACCTGGATCACTCCACCCCCTTCTCCTGCCTCCCCGGCCAGAAATGCTTCTGGTAGTTTCAGCATCTTCCCCAGCCAGTCCATCATCACCGTCTCCAGCTCTGTGCACGCTGGACTCGCAGCCTAGAGGGGCAGGAGGAAAGGAATCAGCCACCTGCCAGTCTTAGACTCTTATTGGTTTCACAAGAGGCTTAAGCATTTCCAAAAGGTCCGTCCTGGGTGGGGTCAATGTACCAGCATGCTTTCCCTGCTGGCACTTCCAGGAAGAAGCAGCAGCAGAGACAGCCCCCCCCCCCCTGGAGTGCACACTGCAGTAGGACCCCTCAGGCTGGTTGCTCTGAAGTAAAACTGACTGCCACCCTGGGCGTGTGTGGTGCTGGGAGCTCATCACACAGGACATCCTGTTCTCTCTCGCCCTGGAAGGACAGAGGCAGCCATGCTCCCCAGATCCCAAAGGTGCTCTAAGAGGGACAAGGGTTTCCATGGCCCTCTCAGTCATCTAACCATTCTCCACCCACAGACTTGGGTCCCTGGGGATATCACCCCCTCTCACTCACCCTTCTCTGCCACAAATCTCTAAAGGTTGGTGTCTGAGCAAGGGGCCCAGTCTTGCAGAATTTCTGGAGCAGCAGAAGAGTTGTCTCTCTGTCCCAGGGATGCCTGGGGGGCTCCATCGGTTGAGTGACTGACGTCAGCTCAGGCCATGATCTCAGGGTTCATGGATTAGAGCCTCGCATCAAGCTCTGTGCTGACAGCTTGGAGTCCGGAGCCTGCTTCAGATTCTGTGTCTCCCTCTCTCTCTGCCCCTCCCCTGCTCATGCACCCTCTCTTTCTCTCTCTCTCAAAAATAAATAAACATTGAAAAAAGAGGTGCAGCCCCAGATGCTATTCAAAAGTCTGGGATGAGCTTCAGACATGTGCTCTCTGCCCAGGACTCAGGGAGAATGACCGGGAAGGAAGGCACAGCCCATAATGCCCTTACTGCCCTGTGCTGCATTCCACCTGCCCCTCGTTCATCCCCAGTGAGGTATCTGTGTATTTACAGAAGGATCTGGAAAGACACCATGGTGGACCATCCTCCACAGTTACAGTAAAGTGTGGAGAGACGGACAAAGTCGGGGACGTGGGTTGTAGGTGGCCTGAGGCCTCTGGGAGCCCTCCGGCAGGTTGCTGAGCTCACTTCTTAGAGGCTTGAGATCTTGGACAGTCCCCTGTCATTGCACAAAGGACAGGGCAGGTGGGTCTTGGTCTCTCCCTGAGGATGCATGGAGCACCTCTCTCCATGTGGGTCCCACTGGGTGCTCCAGGCCACGTGCACACCATGATGCATGGCTGGTGAGAGCCAGCTGGTCGGCCCTGTGGGAGGGTCCTACCCCATCCCAGCTCAGACCAGCTCCAGCCTTGGGAACTTGCACTCACTGTTAGGAACCCATGTCTCGGCCAGTACAGGCAAGGGACAGGGAGGCAGTCCACCAAGCTTCCAGAGAAATCACAGTGTCCTCAGAAAGAGCACATGCAGCGGACTAGGTGCTGAGTCACCCTGAAGGGACACGATGGCTCTGGACGGGCAGAGTGAAATGAAATCTGCTGTAGCATCTAATGGAAGAAAGCTTCTTTCAGAAGGGGGTGCCCTCAGTGGAGATACAGGGAGGGTGCCGAGGCCACCCTGTCAGTGCCCATTCGGCAATCCTGGGGCAGAAAAAGGCCTCAGGGCACCTGGTAAAGGGACAGTCCATAGAAGACTCCCCACAATCCTTCCTGGGTGGTTGACTTCCTCCCCCAGCAACTCCGGACAGACGGACGCCCCTGTGGCAAAGTGGGGGGCCGGAAGGTGCTGGGCCCTGCTGCTTGGCCCTGCTCATTCATAAACTAACACCCCCTTCCCATTCTCAAGGCCAAGTTCGACACGAGTCAGAGCCTATGGGTCCACTCAGCTGCAAGGCACGAGCCAGGTGGTCCTCTGGACCCAGAAGGTCAAGGGCAGACCTTGGCCTTGGAAGATGTCGTCACGGATGTGGGCAGCCCTGGGGTCCCTGATGCAGTTAGCACGTAGCTCCCCCTGAGTCCTTCCGGCAGCACTGGGGTGAGGAATAGGGAGCCACAGGCAAGTCAACCCTGCCAGCACTTCTGGCTTTCTGTCCCCAGATACGGTGACCCTCATGGAGGCCGAGGCTGACCCCATTTCCAGAGCCGCCTGCCCTGTGTCACTGCCCACTTGTGATGGGCTGATGGGGGATGAAATGGGACCCTGGCAGGTGCAGAGCTCATAGAAATTCCCTGATAGGAATGCAGATCCCCAGGCTTGGGCTGCAGAAACTACAGGGCCTGGGCTGAGGTTTTAATTCCCATCAAGTCTCTCTGAAAGAAAGCGCGACTGGGCACAACTGGCTTTTGGTGGTTGACCCCTTTGCCAGACAGGTGGCTCTGTCTCCCTGTGTTCCAAATTCCCTTAGGAGTCACACTTTCCAGGGCCGCATCCTTCTCCCCTCCCCACAGGCGGCTGGTCCCCACGGCAGGGCCCCCCACCACTGCCAGGAGCCCCCAAGAGCCCCCCGAGCTCACCCAGGAGAAGCCAATGCAGCCAATGGCCCCGCACAGCATGTCCGCAAGCAAGGCTGGGTACGAGTTGGCCGTGGGGAAGTAGGCGAAGAAATAGGGGCTGTGCCAATGTGTCACCTGCATGGAGACAGAGCCCAGCCCCATGTGAGTGGGACCCAGGGCCCCTCATGTCAAGGACTCATCAGCTGGTCTCCCTGCCACTGCCTCCATCTCCTAAGCAAGCTGCCCCCTCCAGCAACCATGCTCCATCATCCTCTGCGTCCCTCGTCTCTTCTGGTCCAGCTCTGTTGGGAAGGGGGCCCCGGGGAGGGGGAGGAAGTGTCAGGCGGAGGAGAGCAGATGTGCAAGGGCACGTCTGATCCAGGGAGCCGGGGCTCAGCAAACCCACTGGGAGCGGGGAGGGTCTAGGGGCGGACATGCAGGACTGGCAGGGAATGTCCCAGAGTTTGGGAAGAAGATGGGGGAGGGGAGAAAATGGGGGACGGGCTGTTGTTGTGTCTTTAATTTGTTCTTGCTGCCGATATGCATGTCATGTGAGAACAGAATAAAGCCCTCAAGATGCCCTGTACCTCTAGGGATTGTCACGGAGTCCCTACTGGGGGTTGTCACCTCTTAATCAGTGTCCTGGACACATGACCCAGTACCCTCTCCCCTTGTTGCCCCAACCTCAGCACTGCCCCATCTAGTTCCCGGTGACTGCAGGGATGTTGAAAGCACATTGAAAGACTGCAAATCTGGCAGCCAGTCGGAGTTTCTAGGTTACCCCAGGCCACTGACTGCACCTCTCAGTAATACTACAAAAGAAGTACCGAGGTATTCCCACCTCTACCCTTCTCTGGCCTGCCTCCGAACTCTCACGGGTAACTTTCATGGTCTGAGGCAAAATGTAAACCCATGTTTCCTTAATAAATAAGTTGTTAACTGTCCATAGGGCCCACTGTGTCACAAGCGACCCCACTGATTGTAGCTGATCAGGAGCTCTCAGAGAGCTGGGAGCAGTCGACAGGAATTCCACAGAGTCCTGGGGCCACCCCCACGTCTGCAAGCTGAGTGCCCGGAAACATCTTAGAAGGATGAGGAGTCTGCATGGGTGCTCCTGGAGTACCGAGGGGTCGAGGGATGGATGCGTGTGGCAGGAGCCCAAGGAGGACCAGGCGATTTGGCCCAAGGTGGGGGTGGGGCTCACCCCTCGCAGGCTCTCAGCAGAGCCACAGAGCAGCCACCTCGGGGGACTGTGAAAAATGGGGGGATGGTCTGGAGCAAGTGAGGAGCTGAGCATAGCCCCAGCTTGGGGGGCTCAGGCAATGAAGGCCGGTGGTGAAGCTAATATGGGCCCAGCATTCAAGCCCTATGATAATTTTAGGGGCCTGGAAAACATTTTCATTTCTTTGAAGAATTGGAAGAAAGAAGGAAATGTTCAGGTCCAGGAAAGAAATTAATCTAATGCTAACATTCACTTTTATGTCAATGCCTTCACAAATGACCAATGTCCCTGGAGAATTTTCCCTGGGTCCCCTCCCTGCCTGTCCTGGACACCTGACAAAGGATAGCAATGTGTTTGTTTTTACTCTCAACTCCCGGATGGGTGTTCCTGCCCTCGCTCTGCAGACCCACTGACTGGAGCTCACCTGCCTTTCCTGCAACCACGCAGAGCCACTGGGAGGGCTGGAGACCCACCCACGGACCCAGGACCTTGACCTTTCCAATGCAGCTCTGCACACTGAATGCCCCCTTCACACTGAAAATATCACATTCCATGGCCTCCCGCGTTCCCCGTTATGGATGACATGTCTATGCTCCCCAGATCCCTGTGTTGAAGCCCTAATGCGAACTGTGACAGTCTTGGGAGTGGGCCTCTGGCGGACAATTAGGGTTCTGTTGGATCATGAGATGGGGCCTCAGCGAGGAGGGAAGGCCAAGTGAGGGCATGCCCAGAAGGCGGCCGTCCGCAAGCCAGGCGGAGAATCTTCTCCAAGAATCAAATCTGGTGGCCCTGGCCTCCTCCGAAGCAAAGGTCTGTTGTCTGAGCTGCTCAGCCCTGGGGTGTCTGCATGTTTTGCAGGAGCAGAGGAGGTCACCCTCTGGGCCTGACATTTAGCCATGCCTGCTCTGGCTCCGCGGTGTTTGCACAGCCTCAGGGTGAGAACTGGGATCCTGCACTTCCCTCCAAACACAAATGTCAAGGCAACTCCTGGGAGAATGAAGGGTGAGCAGCGGGTCTGAGAGGCTCTCTGGTCCTGAGGAACAGCCCCGCCCCGGGTCGGTGACCCTGGGACTCACTAGAACACAGGTCTGCTTCCCTGGTCGGCATCTGCACAGCAACAGATGTGTCCCCGATCTCGAGTGAAATACTATGTGCCTTCTGTTAGACACAAGAATTTGAGAAATGTGCTTTAATTTGAGCAGTGAGCTTCCTTGAAACCAGCCACCCAGGGACTGTGTCCTTCAGAGGTTGTAGGAGGACTCACACACCTGTAACAGAGGCTCGGGGTGGGACCTGACCTGGGAATTACGGGGGAAAGAATACTCACTGCCCTTTGAGCCCACACAGTCTTGGTGGCGATTCTGGTTCTGCTGCTTACTAGCTGTGTAACCTCAGGCTGATCGCCTAACCTCTCTGGGCATCAGTTGCCTCAGCTACAAAATAGAAATGATGTGTCTCTTCAGCAAGGTGGCTGTGAGGACCTGCTAGGAGAGGATGTGTGACCTGCCCAATGCCAGGTGGCTGCTGCCTTGACACTAGCCCTTCTGTTTTCCAGCCCTGGGGGCAGACTCACCCCTGGCATGATTATCTTCTCAACGTCATTGATGATGTCCTCAAACGTGTCTGGCTCCTCAGGGGCAGAAGTGGGGACCAGCGGCCGAAGATAGCCCGGCTGCACGTCGGGGTAGACCTGGCGTCCCTCGATGCCTTCCAAGTAGTCGGCCACAAAATCCACCATCTCCTTCCCTCTCCTCCGGAATTCCCGTGAGTTCATGGTGGGTGGGCTCCGCCAGGGGCAGACCTTCACAACGAGAGAAAATAAATCAGTTAACAAACAGGACAAATAAATCAGTTAGCATGCTGACTGCCTGGGCAGCGAGAGAAATGCCCAGATCCCAGGTCCCTTCATGTTGGGATGGTGGACAAACCACTGGACTTGGCACCGCGCCAAAACTCTGATTCTACCGTATTCTACTGTTCACTAGCTACTCTCAACTTTTCATCATCTTGTATCAGTGAAAGGGACTGGAAGGACACACTTCTGGTCCATCCCAACCTTAATGACAAACAGCAACTGAGTCTTGCCCTGATGCTTGCTAGCCACTGGACAGAGGCAAGTGAGTATAACCTTCTGAGCCTCTCTGTCCACAAGAGACAAATACGGCAACGCCAACCACTCAGGAAGGTGCGGACGTACGCTCGGGGCACAAACCCGGCCCTCAGCCCAGAGCCCAGGGTGCGTGATTTCCCATCAGCTAGTGTCTGCTTCCTTACAATGCCACTAGCTGGGATCGCACACCTGTACCCAACCTGCTCCTCAAACACAGTGCTATTCTTCCTCGTGATATCAGTAAGACACGGGCAATTCTGGTGACTTGTGGTAGTAAAATTCCACAAAGTCTCCAGGGACACTGAATTAGGGACCACTGGACCTACTTCCGGGGGAAACACAGGGTGAAGATCTTAGGTCTCTGGTCACATTTATGTCAACTATTCAATACATCATGTTTTATAAATGTTTATATAGATAGATGATAGATAGATAGATAGATAGATAGATAGATAGATAGATAGATAGATAGATAATGAGAAAGAGAGAGAGAGAGAGCAGGGGAGAGGGGCAAAGAAAGAGAGAGAATCTTAAGCAGGCTCCTCTTGGCACTTTCCCACAACCCTGGGATCATGACCTGAGCAGAAACCAAGAGTTGGACACTCAACAAACCAAGCCACGCAGGTGTCCCTTCATGTATTTCTTAAAGACACTTTATTTGATATTGATTGATTCATTAAGTTTGGACTCATGGCCAACTGCACTGTAACTCATACCTGAGCGAAGCTTCTCTAACACAGGTGTTTTCTCCCTAAGGCACATGGTGCCTTGCACAGGCAGGACCCCTACGCTGAGCTCCAGCACTGTGTCTCTGAGCCATCAATGGCAAAACTACCAAGAATAACACAAAAGTGTTAATAACGCAAAAGGTGTCACACAACACCGACCACTGGTTGACATAGGAAGGTGGAGGGCTGTCTTCACCTCCACAGGAAACGACCACACTGAGCACCTCAGATGCGTCATTGTGCTTCATGCGTGCATGTTGTGAGTGGTCAGGAAGTGCCAGGTGCAATGATTTGGGGACGAGAAATGGGTTTTAGCAAGGAGGTGACTTTGCACACATGAGATCTGTGAACAATAACTAGCTGTAGTCTCAAAACAGGAAACTGGGATTCACAGAAATAACCATTCGCCCAAAATCCCACCACTCAGAATTCTGATGCATGTCCTTCTAGAATGTTCCCCATATTTGCAAGAGACCATGGTGTGCTGAACAAGAGGTACATTTCTGAATCCCGCCCATAGTTGAAAGCTTTGTAATTTATGAGTGGCTTTCCCAGGGGAATAAGTGCTGGGTAGGGGGGTGATTCTATACCCTCTGTACACAGCACAGGTGGTGAACTTGGGGTCACCATTCCAGTGCTTCTTCCATTGTTGCCTGTTGTCCGTGTTGTGGATTTGTGGGTTTTTTTTTTTTTTTGACAATTTGTATGAGGTAAAAGGTGCTAAAGACAAAGGATTCTCTGGACACTTGCTAAACACAAGAAGATTTTATTCAAGACTATTGCAACAGGGGAGGGAGACAGAGCTCAGCTCCTAAGAGACCAGGGCATGTGGGGATTCACAGCCAATAGCGAGGTAGATGGAATGTTACTCAGGGCACTTTGGCTAGGTGTCCAGGGTGGGGGAAGAAGATATGAAGGGCAGAGCCTTCCTTGATGAGCTGGCCAGCAGCATGCTTTGCTAAACTTGGTTTGCATTAACATTTACTAAAACAAAGAGCATTTACCTCGTAAGTTCTTTAGAACAAAGTCTTATAGAGATACATATTTGTGGCATTTTAAAATTACATGGCCAGGGGCGCCTGGGTGGCTCAGTCAGTTGAGCGTCCAACTCTTCAGCTCAGGTCATGATCTCACGGTTTGTGGGTTTGAGCCCTGCGTTGGGCTCTGCGCTGTTTGAGCCTGCTTGGGATTCTCTCTCTCTCCCTCTCTCTCTGTGCCTTGCCTGCTCGCTCGCTGTCTCTCTCAAAATAAATAAGTAAACATTTAAAGAAAACAAATATTAAAAATCACATGGCCAGATCTCTCCCCAGAATGCTGTCTCCCTCAAGTGCTCTCCAGAAGTATATGAGAGTGCTCACCTTGCCAGCAATCCTTTTAAGCTTTACTAGCCTCCCAGGTATCGATGGGTCCATTTTACTCAGATTAATGGGGTTCAACAGGTTTCTCTTGCTTCTTTGCCATGAGGCTTCCATTTATGAATTGCTCATCTACTGCCTTAATTTCATTGTTTTTTCACATTTCTTTTTAATGTTTATTTATTTATTTTTGAGAGCTGTCAGCACAGAGCCTGAAGCAGGGCTCAAACTCATGGACCAGGAGCTGAAGTCAGACACATAACCGACTGAGCCATCCAGGCACCCCTGCCTTAATTTCATCGTAGAAGCTCTACTATAATTAGTTTGCTCTTATGTCTGTGATACATTTTGCGGACATTCTCTTCATTTTTTGTCTAACTTCATTTTGCTGATAATATGTAATCAAATCCCAATATCTTTGCTTTCATGACTCGTTCTGTGCAAATGACTATTCAAAACGCCTTGTGGAATAAATGTTCGGGCCGCTTGTATTTGCCCTGCTGGGGGAAGGCAGGTGCATGAGCTGAAGACCCAGCACAAGGACCTGGGCAGGATGAAGAAAGATGCTTTGGTTCTGGGAGACTCGGCTGCTCCTTTCAAGCAGGAACGAAATAGCACAGACAGACGGCCAGCACGAGATGATTCAGGAAAAACAAACATACACACACTAACTCGCCCCAAAAAGAAATCATCCCCATCAAATTGTAGGATCAGACCTAGTCATTATTTTCCAGTTGTTCTGCCATTTATCTGCCAATGACCTCCCACCAAGATCTCTCCAGACGGCTCTTAGTGCAAAGCCACAGAGAATCTTGTGCTCACTTTGAAGTCGTTTCATATTTTATGCCCCCAAACTGGGCAAATATTGGCTGGAAGATGTAGACAATGACCGAGGTTGTGTCTGATGCCTTTCCAGGCCCTCGGAAGCTCTTCCGCAGACATAATCCGATCACAGGTCTGGCCAGCTGCCTCCATCCAAGCTGTGTGTAGACAAGCCTGGCTTGTCCCTGAATTTCTGGCTCCCCAGCCCCTCGGTCAGTGCCCAGCTCTGGCCCCACCTGCTCAGGAAGGTATGAGTGCCCCTTCACCCCCTCATACCTCTTGCCTAAGTCGGGGTTACCTGGTTTTGTGATGTCTCAGTCTCCTGACATCCACTGCTAACTGGGACTTCTCCACCCACAGTTCTCAACTGTTGATTTTCTGCTTTCTCAGGACCAATCACTGACCCAGGGCCAGTGTCCTGGCTTCAAGTGCTTGCTGAGTGAAGGATGAATGAGTGAATAAATGAATGGATGAATGGCAAATCTTCTGGTCCTCTAAACATTTTGTTACTGAAATATGCTATATGGTACCCTACTTTCTACCTTTCAGACAGCCATAACCATGAGCCCATAACCACATACCTTCCACAAGAGACAGTTGCCCAGGAACAACGGGCCCCTCCCCCACAGAACACTGACCCACCCCCACCTGCATCCCTAATGTTCAGGTCATGCCTAGCCTCTGGCCCCCTGGCCTCAGTAACAACTCTGTTTTCCCACTCTAGGCCCTGAATTTCCACCTTGGACTTGAGCTTCCCTTTCCTCTGGCATCAGTGGCCCCCACAGACCCTGGATCAACTTTGGCCATGGTGGTTTAGCCAGAACCCAAGCCAGGCCCTATGTGGTGTCTCATAGGTATGGGGTAGGGTGGCTGAGAGCCTGTGGGACCGCAGTGATGATGCACTTAAACTTGAGCGCATGTGGGACAATGAGGATGCACTTGAACTGACAGGATCAACCAATTCCACAGTTATTGTGTGTGTGTGTGTGTGTGTGTGTGTGTGTGTGTGAGGTGGGGGTCTGTCTCTCTGGGAGGGCTGGGGACTGGCCACGACAAAATGCTCTGGTCCTGCCTGCTGTTGCTTCCAAGCCATGGTCCTGTTCAAACCCCGGGGTTTGAACAACCTTTCCTGGCCTTCCTCTTCTAACTTGATAAAATGAAAAGTGTTTACATTTTTTCCCCACACTATTCTAGAAAAAATAAACCATAATTAGGATTAAAAACAAACAAACAAACCCTTCTCCATTCTCCTTCCTGTGAGATCTTGTTTCTTTCCCTCAAGCACATCAGTATCAATACGGGCACAAAAGTAATGGGGAAATTTTCCCAAGTCACCTGGATCCTTGAGGGACATTTCCTCTGTGGGTACAAGTGCGTAAATAAACACAGCACAAGAAACGCTTCTAGCCAGAGCATGATGAAGTTTCTAGCAATAAGAGTTTTCCAACAATAAGGGTGACCCGCTCTCTTAAAAGAGAGCCCCTCCGTGCTCCTGTAATTCTTAGGACTCTAGTTAACAAGTCATGTGGGAGCTTTATGTCATTTAAGTTAATATCTTCTCCAGGGGCACCTGGGTGGCTCAGTGACTTCAGCTCAGGTCCTAATCTTGTAGTCCATGGGTTTGAGCCCTGCGTTGGGCTCTGCACTGACAGCTCAGAGCCGGGAGTCTGATTTGGATTTTGTGTCTTTGTCTCTCTCTCTGCCCCCTCCCCAATTCTCTCTCTCTCTCTCTCTCTCAGCCCAGTGAGAAGGAGCATAGATGATGACTTACATGCCCCATACAGTGTTGGCATTCAGGTAAAACTTTTTATTAAAAAATAGGGGCTTGGGGAGGCTCGCCTGGGTGGCTCAGTCAGTTTAGCATCCAACTCTTGATTTCGGCTCAGGTCATGATCTCACGGTTCGTGAGTTTGAGCTCCCACTGACAGTTCAGAGCCTGCTTATGGTTCTCTCCCTCTTTCTCTCTGCCCCTCCTCACTCCCCCACTCAAGAGGAAATAAAGAAACTCTAAAAAATAGAGGAAATGGTGTGTGGGGGGTGGGCAGAGGGGATATTTGGGAATTCTCTGTACTTGCTGCTCAATTTTCCTACAAACCTGAAACTGCTCTAAAAGTAAGTCTATATTTTTAAGTAAAAATAAACGGATTGATGAAGCGAAAGTACCTCATTTTGTGGGTTAGGAGAACTAGCGGCAACACTCCTTTCTCTCCTTTGGTAAAATATTATTTCACCTTTTCCTTCCTTCCCTGGCTCTCAAGCCCACCTGTTCACAAAATGGAAACCCCACTGTTTTACAGCTGTGGCTTCTTTTCCATCCCTGGGACTCTGATCACGCTCACGAAGGCACTGAATTCCATAGCAAGACGTGGGCACGGGACTGGGCAGGGCGTTGGCGCTCAGACCTACTTTCCTATCACCGCTCCCCTCGGAGGTCACGATTCGGAGCCATTGCCCTACCCCTTCAGCCCCACACTCTACCAGAAGGCCGTCATCACAAGTCAGTCTTGCAAATAGATGTTATGTCTCTTCAAAAAGCTACCAGGAGAGAAACTTTATAGACTCCCTCGCGGTGGGGGGAGAAACAACCTCAGTGGAAGGTGCTCCGGGGAGGCGGGACGCATGCTGTGAACACAGTGTCCTGGGTTTGCACCTGATCTGCAGGTAGCTTAACTGGGTGGCTTCTGGTTATGGAGGAAAGCAGAGTGACTTCTCGGAGCCTCCGTGCCCCACTCCTACTCAGACTGGAGGGACAAGGGGAGCAGGCGACGCTCCCCGAGCCTGGACCCATGCCTTCTGTGCCAAGTGACAGCTCAGTCAGGCTTGTGCCTGGCAAAACCCACGAGGATCCAGGGGTCCTGCTAGCGAAGGGCAGAAATACACATCCAAGATGGGCTTTCTCACCCATCTGAAGCTCTGTTACGCCTGAGCGATGGCCACCCTTCAGCCAAAGCGCTCTTTCCCGTGGTTCCAGTAATTAAGTCTGGCACCACCTATTACACGCTCGCTGCTGTCTTCTGCTGTCTTCCATGCATGCAGTTACTTCCATGTAAATTGGGGTGTCCTTGTTGAAAGAGGGACTCTCACTGGTTTAACTGTTTTTAACGCTGATTTATTTTTGAGAGAGAGAAAGAGTGCGAGTAGGGGAGAGGCAGAGAAAGAGGGAGACGCAGAATCTGAAGCAGGGCTGTCAGCACAGAGCTGTCAGCACAGAGCCTGGCACAGGGCTTGAACCCACAAACCATGAGATCATGACCTGAGCCAAAGTCAGATGCTTAACCCACTGAACCACCCAGGAGCCCGTGACTCTCACTGGTTTACAGAATGGTCAGCATCTATATTAGCTCACAGGTAGCAAGCACTGTGGGAAACTCTTAGCGTCTATTCTCTTCTTAATCTTTGTAATAATCTTGTGTGGACCATGACCATCCCCTGCGGCACATGGCAAAACCTTGGCACTGAGATGTTAGGGAAATAGCTGGACCCTGAACCCTGACCTGGTCCCTGATGAGTGTAGTGGACTTAGACACAGGTATGGCACGTCCCCAACAGCCCTGGCCAGAGTAGGGCTTAAGAAACGCTGACTGGGGCACCTGGGTGGCTCAGTCGGCTAAGCCTCCGACTTCGGCTCAGGTCAGATCTCATGTTCGTGGGTTCGAGCCCCGCGTCGGGCTCTGTGCTGACAGCTAGCTCAGAGCCTGGAGCCTGCTTCTGGTTCTGTGTCTCCTTCTCTCTCAGCCCCTCCCCCTCTCATGCTCTGTCTCTCCCTGTATCAAAAATAAAATAAAACATTAAAAAGAAACGCTGACAAATGTAGGACTAACATATCTTCCTGAACTCCCAGTGAAAATTTCCCAAAGTTTCCCCCAGAGGCCATGGGGATTAAGGCAGCATCCACAGGGCCTCCGCTGCTCAGCTGGTGGTCATGACAAAAGGGAGCACAACACACGTGTCGGGCTCTCTGCTGGAGGCTGACCCCCGCGTCCCTACACCTGCATCTTCAGTCTGTAGGATGGCCTTTATGCCGAGAATTCTAATCAGGGTGCCTCATCATTCATCTCGCCAGGGCCTGCGCTGATGGGCAGGGGGCTTTCTACCGCGTCAGTGCCAGACACCCAGGAAGACTTTCCCTCCTGTCTGGACCGCATTATAGAGTTTCCCTGCTACACAGTACAGAAGTGGATACTTTGATTTACAATTCCTCGGGGCTGTGCTCTTCCGCCCTAGCAGCCATGGGGAGTGGAAGGAACGTGCATCTGGGATCAGAATAGACGAGATTGAGCCCTGGTTCCGCCATAAAGGGGCTGTGCCACTGATACCAAGTTGCTTGGCTCTGGGCACCCGCTTCCTCAACCGCCAACCGGGCAACATGTTGCTGCAGGCGGAGCAAAGCCGTCTGTGTCTGACATCTGTTAGGAAATCATCACGCTAGAAATGAGTCCTGACCCATTCGGATCATCTGGCAGGGACAGAACCCCAGCATAGCGTGGGAGACCCAGGAAGAATTCCCCAGCCGGGGCAGATCCAGCTTCAGGGATGGCCTCGCTCCTTGGATGGGAAGGAGGAGGGAACTTGAAGCGGCCTGCCGTTCATGCGGTGACTGATGAAGAACGCTCTGTCTCAGCGTCTTCCTGCCCGATAGTTCTGTACGGACAGCGGCCGGGTGCCACAATTTCACTCAGTCTCCCATGGGCAAACACTGCTATTTCCACTTACATCCCTGCAAATGTATCGTGACGCGATAAAAATCTATTGGAGGAATTTAATATCCAAAGCGATTTCAGAAGAAAAAGACGTTGGCTACAAACTCATTGATATTATTACAATGTCCTCCTAATCTCGGATAATTCCTATAGTTGTCGTCAAGGTACGTGTATTATTTGGTAATAATACCAAAAAAAAAAAAGTGCGCACTTTACCCTTATTAATACCTGCTGAGCAGAGCTGGCAGTGTCCCTGGACACCGTCCCACCTCCCATGTGGCCGGCCCCTTGTATGCCATGGTGGTGGCACTGCCGTGAGAAATGGCATGTCACTTTCTTTTCCTATTGAATTTATCCCCCAGAGAGGTCAATTCCTGAATGGAATTAGGAGGTGTGAAGTGTTCAGTTCTTTAGCATGTTATCAATTTCTTTCCAGAAGACCTGGGATGACACAGAAAGGCCACCCACCCGCCATCAGGCTTGGCATGAACAGCCCATCTCCTCTAGCTTTTCTTATTTGTTCACATTTTTGTTTCTTTGCCCAACTTTTTTTAAAATTTAAATCCAAGTTAGTTAATATGTAGTGTAATAACGATTTCAGGAGTCGAGGTCAGTGATTCATCATTCACATGCCACACACACCCAGCGCTCATCTGACAAATGCCCTCCTTAATGCCCATCCCCTACTTAGCCCATCCCCCACCTCCCCTCCAGCAAACCTCAGTTTGTTCTTTTTAGGAGCCTCTTATGATTTGCCTCCTTCTCTCTTTTTAATCTTCTTTTTCTGCCCCTTCCCCTATGATCATCTGTTGCGCTTCTTAAATTCCACATCTGAGTAAAAATCATATGATATCTTTCTCTGACTTATTTCACTTAGCATAATACCCTCTGTGTTTGCTATTCTAAAAAGTTTATGCAAGAAAGAGCCAGTAATTCTGATTTTAATGACCTCCCCTCATTTTCCATTTTATTTCCGTGCAATTCCAGAAGAAACTTTTAACAGAGAGTATCTCCCCCTCCCCTGCTTCAAGTTCTCCCCTCCCTTCTCTCACTCTCTTGCAGCCAGATTAATAGCTCACTAAAGGCCATGACCATCTGCCTCTTCTGTTAGAACTTTTTCCCAGTGGGAGACACTGAGAATAGAATCCTCTAACACAAAAACGGAGTTGGTTATTGGGGTTTATTTTAGTTCGACCCAAAAGCCCCTCCAGATTGTTGGCAAGTCCTCAGGAGAGTGTGCTGCCGAGCAGGAGCTCAGGGTTTTTAAGGGCTTTGGCAAGACAAAATATGTCATTATTTGTTAATTAATCATAGTTTACAGCATTCTATAGTGGTCGATCATACTTCAACACACAAATGTTACTTGTGGCGGGAACCTATCAATTTTAGAGTTCTTTGTCTCAAGAGGGCAATGAGAACTTTTGCAGTTAACGGGTGAGGTTGCTTAATAGAGTCTTGAAAAATGAGTTTAGCCATTAGGTGACAATCAGTTGTTACATCTTAGGGCTTTCCAGAGCCCAGTTGCTCAACCTTTCCAGGAGGCATAATGCCTGCTCTCCTGCACTACCTGTAATCCATAATCATTATGCCAGGGAAGGTTTAGTTTAACAGAATCTTTTATGGAAGGTGCTCTGTTCTTACAAATGGGGCCCAGATTAGAGACAATTAATACCAACAGAACATCCTATCCATACGAAGAAGGTGACTGCAGACAGGAATTTTTTCCTGTTTTCTAGATTTCTGGGGCAGCATTTGCCAATTTGATGGCAAAGAGTAAGGACAGTTTATCTCATCGGACTGGTGATTCTTTAGCTTCTGCCATGCATAGACCAGCCAGCTTCCGGGGTGTGGCTGAAGCAGGGCTGGAGATCTCAGGGCCAGTGTCTTTTTGAGGGTCAGTTTAAGCTAGTTAGCTGGATCTGGATCACCTCACCAGGTTGAGGGCTCTTCTGAGTTGGCCTACTTAACTCCAGAGTGATGCCTGAAACTATAATAAGGGCTGAATTCTTTGGTTGTATATCTGTGAAGTCTACCTCTAAATCTTTGAAAAGGGGTGACTCCAGCCTTTAAATATCATCCCCATAGGATAACAAGCACAGGATATTGTGTATACATGAAATACTGCAGCAACTTTTTTGAAAGTTGTCTCAAGTTGTTTAATTTAGGCAAACAACAAACATTTAAAGACAATCAGAACTAGAATTTAACATTTATAGTGGTGCATTGTTGAAACATAGTTTTTTTTTCCCTCTAAAAAAACCCCTCCATTTCCAGGGATAGCCAAATCAAGACCATTGTATTTGTGGAACAAGTCTGGTCTTAACAACCCTGGCCTAATTATTTATATAAGTTCATAAGAATAAGGATTGTTTATGAGAATTTTTTAAAGTTTGCTTTGCTGGGACCTTTTATAAGGAATCTCCAGGATGAACTTTTAGTAGCTTCTCCAGGCCAGAAGCCAAGCCAAGTACCTTCCATCAGACAGGCCTGTAATACTTGTTGAATTGGGCAAATTCTTCATGAGGTTCCCAAGATATACTGAGGTTCCTGCACCTGCCAGGACGTGACCTTCTTTACTCAGCTGGGGAAGCTGTTGGGAATTCTGTAAGCAAGGTATCCAGCCAACATTTTTAACAGGCTTAATGGCTCCATGTTTTATAAAGTCAACCTTAGTTCCTTAAAGCTGTCTGGTCATATGAGAGTCTACGCATGACTCTCAAATATGACATTCTAGTCAAAGCCAGTATTTCTAGTGGTGTCCTGCTACAAAATGAACAAATTCCTATTGAACTTATGCAAGCAATTGTAATTGCCATGAAAGAAACAATGCTCACTGGGAGTTTTTGAATTTCAGATGGTTTAGGTAGAGAGGAAAGATAAATGCTTTAGTTCACAACCAAATACTTTATGACATCTCTGTATATTATAGATATCTTAAAAGGAAGCTTTCTTAATCTGGATAAGCAAACATTAGAGAACCAGCAATATTTTTAACAAGAGTCACAAAACTATAATTTCTTTTAGTTCATTTAGTTCCATGTTTTAAATTTCTGTTTAGTTTGAATGCAGCTTTTTAGCTCTGGAAATTTTTACCCATTTTAGTATTAATCTTAAAGGTGTCAAACACCTGTATTTGTCCCAAAAGTTATCTTTACAACTCTCCTTGAAGAAGAAACACGTTTTGTGACAAAATCTTAGAAACGGACATTGTTAAAGATCTGACGAGAGCTTATTATGATGCAGTTGACAAAGAAATTCAGTTATTTCTGTGACACAAAACACTTTAAGTAATCAGAATATTAAGTTCTGACCTTATACCAAAACATTAAAACTTTAGGAATTGCATATATATTTGGGCAGTTGTAGCATTTACCCATGCAGTACAGCCTACGGTTTATCATAGTATGACAGTGCTTTGCCAAATAACCTGGCATCCTAAGTAAAAGGGTCTAATTGGTCAAAAGACTTTTTTGCCATTTAAATACTGGGACGTTTGTTAAAACCTTAGGAAGTTATAAAACACATCCTAGATAGAATTACAGGTTATCATAAATCTCAAAATTTCATTTATTAAACCAAAGTGGCAAGAAAAGATCTTAAAGGCGAATGTATAGCATTATATAGTTGTTAGCACAACCTAGCTTCTTTAATATTGAGAAGTTTTAACTAAGTAATCAAAGGCCTGACAAAGATGAAACCCAAAGCTTTGGCTTTCTTAGCAGACAAAAAAGAAAACCTTTGTTTTCTTTGTCTTATCAAGAGTAGATCAGTAATCCAAGAAAACTTTGTCCTTTGAACAGAGAGAAAAGCAGAGTTTTAGCCTTATACCAATGTACTTTTAAAGTTCCATTTATCTCAACTTTAGTCTATCCCGAGCACACATAAAACTTTTTATATATTTTTTATATATCCCCCATTTTCTTGCATATAGGGTTGATTTTCTTATTTTCAACAGTCTTTAGTACACTTAGCAGAATTTTAACTCTTCGGAAACCTCAGTCTCCAATTGAGGACTTAGTAACCAACTGAAAGGTGTTTACACTAGAATTTTTCTTAGATGATAAGTTTATGAACTAATTAAGTACAAAGCATGTTTTTAACAGTTTTAAGTATCTTTAGCTTTTTTTTTTTTTTACAACAAATCAAAAGCAGAAACCTACATCCAGTAGTAGTTAGTGCATTAGCTTCTTATCTCCTTGGATAGCCAATGAATTTAATCTCAATTTGTTATGCAAGCAAAACATTAACGTTATAGGTTAGCAAGAACTTTTAAAACTATCCTAACAATTACCCATGAAAACTGAGACAGACATAATTAACTATCACTCTAAGTCATTTTCCCAAGCTAACAGACTTTAATTTAAACACTGAATAAATTTTACTTAAGCCCACGTAAGACACTTTGTTTCCCATAGTTAATTTTGACCTGGGAAGTTGGCAGGCAAATCTGACTTGTGTGGTTTTTGCTATAACGCCTAGGCCAGGGGGAGGAACTGATGTTGCCTGAGGCCTTGAGGCCCCTTCCCCACCCAGGTGGTGCAGAAAAGAAGTGAAGGAAGGGAAGAGGAACAGAGTGTTACCATCCCCTTCAGTTTAATTTTATCTTAGCTAGACCAAAAAGGTATCCTTCTCTGTACAGTCCCAACCCCATAATGTCCCCATGAGGCGGTTTCGCAAAGACAGACAAAGGGTCAGACACTCATCTGGTCGTGTCCTGAAGGAACTTAGGTGACACTTAGCCATAGCAGTCTCAGCATTGTGACTTACAATCAGAAACTATTCCAATGTCACCATAGACTGTATGGCGTTCACCACGGAATTGCAGTTGGGACCACTCAGACTCTGTAGGCTTTTTGGGACCTTAAGGGTGCCCACCCATGGAGCCACAGAATCGAACTCGGAAGACAAGCCAGACCGAGTCACACATTCACACTCATATACACACCAGAGGTTATTATATTCCCTCACATAGAATGACTATGACAACAGGTACAGAAGTGGCCACAAAACAGGTGTTTTCAGGTTTAGTGAAGGGTCTGACTAACATCTCGGGATGGCCCTGGCGTGGGAAGTAGTGTGTCCAGACTTCCACTTAATACCCCAGACAAAAGCACATGTGCATTCAAAATTCAGATGATGAACTGGCTTACCTCTGGAGGTTTAGACAGGTGACTCTCACAGATCACTGGCACTGTTTTCAGGGTGGCAGGAAAGACAAGGGTGTCTCCCTGGCTCCCAAAAGCTAGATGCCCATGGAAGTGCACTTTGCTGTTACTAAAACCCTGCAATTAGTTTTAAGAAAACAATGACGCAGTCATGTTGGTGGCTATTCACAGGCCTGCATCCAAATATCAATGTAAAGAAACTGGTCTGGGTGCCCTGTCTTCCTGGTTATTACTTGCCAGACTGCTGGACAGACTGAGGGCTCAAAGGTACCTTCTGGTGGCCATCCAGTTCCAAAAGGTGACCACTCCAATTCACAGAGGGTCCGCAACCTGTCCCTAGAAAATTTAATTCCATGCGTATCCGCCCTTTCAGGCGAATAGACGGCTTTGAAGTTAGTGAGAAAACACTCTAAAGGCATATATGCTTTTGACCCTGAGTCGCCCATTTGGCCAAGAGTAATGAACAAAGCATACAGACACAGAGGTGACAAGACACTCAAAACGAGAACAAACGTATATGACAGACACAAGAGGATCTAATAACAGAGAACGTTCACATAAATGTTGGGGTGATCAGGCCCAACTCAGATGATCTGAAGACCCCAAATGGTCCGAAGACCCCAAATCCCAGACCAACGTCTTGGCTGAGATGGCTGGCGAGGGCCCAGGCTCCTCAGCCTCCTCAGATCCAACTTACAAACGGTCACGGCCAGCACAAAACTTACCTCCCGAGTTGATGGAAAACAAGCCCAGAACCCATCTCCAAGGCCACAGCCCAGCACCAGGGCTGGCCGAATGGGATTTCTCCTCTCAGGATCTCGCTGGGGCCTCCAAAATGTTAGACCTTTTTCCCAGTGCGAGTCACCGAGAATAGAATCCTCTAACACAAAAACGGAGTTGGTTATTGGGGTTTATTTTAGTTTGGCCCAAAAGCCCCTCCCGAGTGTTGGCAAGTCCTCAGGAGAGTGTGCTGCTGAGCAGGAGCTCAGGGTTTTTAAGGGCTTTGGCCAGAGAAAATATGTCATCGTTTCGTTAACCAATCATAGTTCACAGCATTCGATAGTGGTCGATCATACCTCAACACACAAATGTTACTTGTGGTGGGAACCTATCAATTTTAGAGTGTTTTGTCTCAAGAGGGGTTTGAAATGACCAATCATAGTTGGCGGGGGCTAAGAAGTTATACAGAAACGAGAACTTCTGCTTAACACAGAGTCTTGAAAAGTAAGTCTAGCCATTAGGTTACAATCAATTGTTATATCTTAGGGCTTTCCAGAGCCCAGTTGCTCGACCTTTAATTATTTCCCAGGGTTGGAGAGTAAAACAATAGTTGGTATTTTTCCATTAGAGTCAGCTTGACCTGAGGAGGGTCCTACACTTCCATAGACTTGAGACTATTAAGTGACATTCTGGCTGGTTGCTTCTTTTCATTACAGTGGTCACATCTTGTGGCCACATCACATATTGATTTATCATCTATTTCAAATATAGGACACCTGCTATTCCAAGTCGGTTCAATATGTTTTGGCACACTGGGAAGGCTCCTTTTTTTTTTCTCCCACAAATCAGTTCAGTTCACTGCGAGCTCCCTGTGACTCCTGCGTGCTGGCCACTGGCCTCTCCCCGGTGTTGCTAAGAAACCTGTGTTTGAGGTTTTCCCCGAGTCAAAGCCCAGAAGATGTTAGCTCTCAGTTGCCACATCCTAGTGTCCAATAAACCAGGTGAACCACCATTGTCTACATTCTGCTAAATTTATTGTATGCCTTCTGTCCTTTAGCAGCACCAACAGCCCCACCCATGAGTGTTATTACTGACGCGTGGCCAAGGCTCAGGGGGGCTGGTGCCCTGATCACAGCCATACAGCCAGTACCGGGAGCGGCAGGTGCTGGTGTCTATGATCCTGAAGCCAGCCTCCTCCCCTGACATCTGTGTCCGGGCAGCCATGCGCTCCTGCACCGACCACACCCTGTGCCCACCCAGAGGGGGCTCTGGCCTGGGCTGGGGGAGGGAGCGCATGCCCCCACCCCCCCACAGAGTGTGGTCCAGGTGCGCCCCATTCACCACGTGTGGGAGGAGGTGTCTGACCTGAGCCCCAACCTGGGCTGATCCCAGCTGAGACAGAAACAGGCAGACTGTCTGGAGTCTGCCATCCTCTGTGCCTCCGAGCAAATGCTGAAATAGTCACCCTACAGGGGGCGCTGCCATGAGCGCTGAACCTCTGTTCTCTCCATCCTCACAAAGGCTTTGCAAAGTAGCAAGACTACCCTCACTCTGGAAGGAGGAAAAGGGCTCAGGGAAGCAGGTGGCTGGTCTAAGGCCACACAGCTTACAGGTAGTTTTACTTGTGGGCGTGTCTACTTGGAAGAGGTCCCTCTGCCCGTCCCCCTGTGCCCTAAACATCCTCCTCCAGCAATGCTGGTAAGCACCATAAAAACATCAGGACCTCTCCCCTAAAATATCCACAGCATCACGGGGTGCCTGGGGGCTGAGTCAGTTAAGTGTCTGACTTCAGCTCAGGTCATGATCTCATGGTTCGTGGGTTCAAGCCCTGTGCTAGGTTCTGTGCTGACAGCTCAGAGCCTGCTTGGTTTTCTCTCTCTCTTCTTTCCTCTCTGCCCCTCCTCCACTTATGCTTTCTCTCTCTCAAAATAGATAAATAAAACATCCACAGACTCTTGGGGCGCCTGGATGGCTCAGTTGATTAAGCATCCAACTTCACCTCTGGTCATGATCTCACGGTTTGTGAGTTCAAGCCCCGCATCGGGCTCTGTGATGACAGCTCAGAGCCTGGAGCCTGCTTCAGATTCTGTGTGTGTCTCTCTCTCTTTTCTCCTCCCCTGGTCACTCTCTGTCTGTCTGTCTGTCTCTCTCAAAAATAAATAAACATTAAAAATAAAAAAAAATATATCCACAGACTCTTAATTTCCCTGGAATCTTTCCCCAAACTGGCCATCAGACTCCAGTGGAGTTTCCAAACGTTCCAGGGTGAAACATTCAACATTTTGAAGAGGGAAGAAACAGATATAAAGAAACACTCCACCCATTTGTTTGAATTTGTAGGGGGTTGGCAGGGTTTGGGTTTTTTTGTTTCTGTTTTTGCTCTTTTTTTTCTGTAATTATTTTCATAAAACTGGCTGTACACAGAGGCACGTCCACCACGTGCTGGGAAGCGAGAAAGCGGCGCAGTCACGGACAAATTGCTTCCCTTTCAGAACCACCTAGACCCTCCTTTTCTTGCCTCCAACCGTCCCAGGATGTCCCCTGTCTTTGCCCAAGGATTTCATGGGCTGCCCCCAGGCAGAAAGAGCCCGTTTCTCCCTGGTGCCCTGGAAACCCACAGAAAAACCACAGCTTTGATGCTGCAGCAGGAGTTCTGCCTTCCGTTCTGTTTTCGGAGGCGAGATCCTGCTGATAATGAACAAGAAACCAAGCATGAGCACCCAGTACCCCAAGCCTTTAAGAGAAAAATAGGATTAGGGGGAAAACTCCTGTCACTTGCTTGAACGTTCCTCAGAAACTGGAGAAAACAATATATCCCAGGCAGGGGAATCACATTCCACCTGCAGTTAGTTGACTTGCTTATTAATTCTATAGCTCCCATTATTGACCACCTTCTGTATGCCTGGGGCTGCTTACAAACAGCAGAGCCAGGGTTTATAAGCATCTTGGGAGGGCTGTCCGCTGTACTTCGCGCTGAGGGCAGGAGCCTGGGCAGGACCGTGGTTATCCAGCCATGAAGACTGGGTCCTCCTGGTTTGCAGCCCCCTCCTTACCCACCCCACCGCCCAGCCCCTGTGGGTTCCACATACGCCACGAATCAGCCTAGAAACTCACTTCCACTCACTTTGTTATGCTGCTATCTCGGTTCAGAGAACACCGGCTAAAAACCATCAGAAGTTTCTGTCTCTTTCCCTGACCTGTTGCTTAGAGACACACAAAAAGGCAAGTGACTTAGGTAGGCACCCATTTCAGTAAAAAGTTCCTACAGTGCGCCCCACCAGCCCACCGCTTGAGGCCACGCCGTCCCAGCAAGAGGAAATCAACCAGGCTGAAATGAACAAGCAAAGCTTCAGTCCCCAAACCCCAGGGTCACAGCCATCCAGGAGCTGGCGGCCTCCAGGGCTCTGGTGCCCCCAGGCTACAAGGACAAAGAGCAGTACTCACAGGCAGCTGGGAGGTGCTGGCTCTCTCTCTCCCTTCTCTCTCCTCTCCTCCCTGACAGTTAAAAGGCACACAGAGGATGCAACTGCCATTTATATAGACAGAGTGTCCGCCTCTCAGAAGCCAATCAGAGCGGCCTGCTCTGCCTATTTACAGACAGCAACATCTTCCCACCTCTCCCGCCCTCCTGCTCTCCACCCCGGACTCGAGGGCTGGGCGGGGGCAGAGCAGGGCCATAGAGACGGTGGAGCCTTGCAGGGGCCAGCAGCCAGAAACCACAGGGAAAGGGCTCTATGTTCCCAGTGCTCTGCATTCTACCCAGACTCCTGGACACCTTCAAGGCAATCCCCTGAGAAACTGCAGCTCCTTGGCTCTTTCAAGGGGTGAGGAAGGACCAGCATAGGCGAGGGGAGTGAGGAGGATGACCTGAGCCAGCCCTGGGTTGTCAGTTTAGTCCAGACCAGAGAGAAGCAGAAGCAGGAGAGGATCTGACCCAGGTTCCTGGGATTCAGAATCCTATTCTCTTTAAAAAAATTTTTTTTAATGTTTATTTACTTTTGAGAGACAGAGAGAGATGGAGTGCCAGCCAGAGGAGGGGCAGAGAGAGAGGACAGAATCCAAAGCAGGCTCCAGGCTCTGAGCTGTCAGCACAGAGCCCGATGAGGGGTTCAAACTCATGAACCATGAAATCATGACCTGAGCCAAAACCAAGAGTCGGACGCATAACCAAATGGGCCACCCACGGGTCCCCCAAATCCTGTTCTCTTAACCCTGAAGCCTACCAGCACCCAAAACACAGATATCTTTCATTTTTCTTTAAAGCAGAACAATTTTCAAAACACTTTTGTTGAAGATATATTTTCTAGTGCTTTGTCAAGGCATATAGTAATGCAATCTTCTTTGTTTTGTTTTTTGTTTTTGTCTTTGTTTTTGAGGTATACTTGACATCCAATAGTATGTTCCTTTCAGGTGCATGATGTAGTGATGGGACATTTGTAGCCGTTGTGAAATTAACTCCAGGGATGAGTCTAGTTACGGTGTGTCCCCACACCAAGTTGACACAATGTCACTGACTGTGTCTCCCACGGGGTAAGTTACGTCCCCATGCACAGATCAGAGTTTGTATTTCTGGACCCCTTCGTCCATGCTCCCTCCCCCTGTGCCCTCTTCCCCTCTGGAAATGCCAGTCCGTTCTCTGTATCTTCGAGTCTGCGTTCCGTTTGGCTTGACTTTCAGATTCCTCGTATTTGTGAGATCATATGGTATTTACCTTGCCGGTGAGGCTTATTTCACTTAGCATAATGCCTCGGGATCCATCTGTGTTGTCACAAAAGGCAAGAGTTCTTGGGCTTCCTTCCTCCTCCACCCCCTCAGCAGGCTAATCAGTGAAATATGAGGGGCAGGATTCATGTCTCTTTTAAGGTGCGCACAGAGCCCTGAGAACTTTAGAAAGGGGCCTGGAGGAGCTCACTCAGGTCAGGAGGGGCTTATAGGTTCATCTGCTCCTACCACATGCATGCACACACATGCATAGAGCATGTGCATACATACGCACATACACGCAGCATGCATGGGCTGCTGGCTGGGGGGAAGAGACACCAGCCCCCCCCCCGCCCCTCCGGCTCAGTGCCCGGTGTGAGGCTTCCTCACACCCTCAGCGGCTGGGTGAGGACAGGAGGTGATGCAGAGAAGGATACAGGTATGGTGAGGGGCTGACCCTAGCACAGACCTCTGGCCAGGGGGAAGTGAGAATCCAGTGAAATCTTCTGTTCCATAAAGAATCACTCTAATAACACCGAGCATTTATAAAGGCTTCATTGCAGGGATTTCTACAGAAAATCATTCAGTCCCTCTTAACTACTCTGCGAGGTAGACATTCTCATCCCCATTGTATGGATGGAGAAGCTGAGGCCCAGAGAGGTTAGGAAATGAGGCAGGGTCACACAGCTAGCATCTTCCTTACCAGCAGGCCAGTCTGTTTCATGCTGGACACAGCAAATCTACTTGCTGGGTGACATTCTACTTCATGAGAGGCAGACACAGTCCAGAAGGGAGGCTAGAAGCTGGGGCCCTAGCCTACCTTTGGAGAGAAAGCAGTCACTGGAAGGTTTGAGGCATGTCACTGGCCTAAGTGCTTCAAAACGCTGTTACCCACAGAGTGCACTGGGCTTGCACCTGTCTCCACCGCCTGCGGGGTATTAACGGTGGCCAGCTGCTTTGCCCATCCACAGTGATTGTGGCAAGACAGGACTTACAGTGGGAACCACAGACGGCAGGAGAGGATCAAACAAAACCTAATGAAAGACGTGCAAGACCGGATCAAGAAACTTAAAAAAATCTGTGGGAGGGGCACCTGGGTGTCTCAGTCGGTTAAGCGTCCGACTTCGGCTCAGGTCATGATCTTACAGTTTGTGGGTTCAAGCCCCACATCAGGCTCTGTGCTGACAGACAGAGGGAGCCTGTTTTGGATTCTTTGTCTCCCTCTCTCTCTGCCCCTCCCCTGCTCATGCTCTGTCTCTCTCTGTCTCAAAAAATAAATAAATTTAAAAAATCTATGGGAGCCGTTACGGAAGATCTAAACAGATGGGAGCAAGTGCCTGTGCATGCATGGAAACAACCATTTTCCTCAAACTGATGCGCAGATGCTATACCATCCAAATCTAAATCCCAACACAGATATCTGACTCTAAAATATAAATGCAAGGGGCGCCGGGGGGGCTCAGTCAGTTGAGCATCCAACTTTGGCTCAGGTCATGATTCACGGTTCATGGGTTCGAGCCTGTGTCCAGAGCCTGGAGCCTGTCTTCAGATTCTGTGTCTCCCCCTCTCTCTGCCCCTCCCTTGCTTGCACTCTCTTTCTCTCTCTCAAAAATAAATAAGCATTAAAAAATTAAAAAAATAAAATATAAATGCAAAAGCAAAAGTCTAAGAATGGCCAGCATAGTGTTGAGAAAGTACACTACAGTCTTGCTCTACAATTATCGTGCCTAAGGAAGCTGGGAAAATGTCATGATTTTGATTGCAAAGGTAGACACCTGACCAGTTCAACAGAATAGAGAGCCTGGAAAAATACGCACTAAAGTATGGAGAATTGACAAATGTGGAACCGCAGATCAATAGAGAGAGAACACATTATGAAACAGTGCCCGGCAACTGGTCACGTACTTGGAAAAAATGAAATTAAGGCTGTTCCTCAATCTGTATAGAAAAATACGTAAAATTAAAGCTGTTCCTCAATCCATATAGAAAATTTTCTGATAGATTAAAGCCTTCGCTGTGGAAGGCAAACCTTTTAGAACAACAGAAATATATTTTTATGACTTTGGAGGGGAATAATTTCATAAATGATTCATTTAATCAGCTAACCATAAAAGATCAACAAGTGTCACTACATTACTATTGAGAATATCTGTTCTGCAAACTGTAGAAATTAGAAAGAGGAGAGAGGCATTTAAGATGCATATTGCTAATTACAGGTTAGGCTTCATAAAATAAAGAAGACATTTTGATCAAAGAAAGACCACTCGGGGTGCCTGGGTGGCTCAGTTGGTTGAGCGTCCGGCTTTGGCTCAGGTCATGATCTCATAGTCCGTGGGTTCGAGCCCCGTATCGGGCTCTGTGCTGACAGCTCCGAGCCTGGAGCCTGCTTCAGATTCTGTGTCTCCCTCTCTCTGCCCCGCCCCTGCTCATGCTTTGTCTCTGTTTCTCTCTCTCTCCCAAAAATAAATAATAAAAAATTTAAAAAAAAAGGAAAGACAATAGAAATACAAGCACTTATCAGCAATGGAAACAACATGTCTCTTAAATATGTAAAAAGATGATCTTTCTTGTTAGTGAGAAAAGAAGATAACTGTTTATTGGTAAAGTATAGAGTTGCAACCGGTTTTGTGTGTTTGATCCTTTTTCCTGCCACCTAATGACATTCTTCTAAAAGTTCTAACAATTTGTCTATTAATTCAGGTGGATTTCAATGTAAAGTACCATATCACTTGTGAACTCTGACAATATTCTTTCTAGTCCTCTTTCTAATTTCTTTTTCTTGTCTTATTACACCATCTAGGACTGTGCTCTCCAGAATCATAGTCATGAGCCACATCTGCTTACGGGGTTCTTGAAACAGCCCAGTGCTACTGAGGATATGAATAGTTCATTTAATTTTATTTAATAATTTATATTCAAATCTCAAAACTGAAGCAGTGTAAAAATTTTCCCCATTACACAATTTGAATGTAGGACTATATTTCACTTGGTTGTGTTACATAAAATCTTTCATTCTATTGCAGTACCTGTGGATTTTAAAATAATGTTTATATGTGGCTACTGGAAAAATTAAAATTTCAGGTTTGAAATGTGCCTGGCCCTGTTTCCTAGATGTCCCTCTGTGCCAATGTTGAACAGAAGTCGTTGTGGTGAATGTCCTCACCTTGTTGACTTTCAAAACAATGCTTCTAACAGTTCACTAGGGTTTCTAACATTTCCAGGGTTCTACTGGAAATTCATTATTAGGAGGTTTCTTCTATTTCTACTTTTATAATAAATTGATGTTTAAATTAAGTATCAAAATAGTTTCTGCATCTAAAGAGGAATTCATATGGGTTTCTTCCTCTAAATTGTTAATATGATAAATGTCATTAATAAGTCTTCTAATTTTCAAGTATCTGTTTATTCTTGGGATAAAACTATAGAGTGTTAGCTGTTTGCATGAATTTTTACTTCTCATGAATAAAGTTGTAATTTTTCCTGCTAACATGGATTCTCTCTATATTTAGTGTCAGATTCTGTGGTTTCATAGACTGAGGATAATCCCGTCTTTTTTTAATTCTCGGAAGCAGTTTTTATAATTTTGAGTCAGAATGATCCAGTCACTGAGAGTGACAAATCATATGTAAAAATTATTTGCCCTTCCTCCCATGGTTGAGGAAATGTTTTTAACAAATCAATCTACTCATTACTTAGGGCCATTCAATAAGATTTCTAGTTCTCCTTGATGCTATTTTATCCATTTTTAAAAAATTTAATGACAAGTGTTTGTCTGTTTTAATAATATACTTATAACCATTTTGCTTGGTTGAGTCTATGCTGGTATCCCCTTCCCTTATAATATTATGTATTTATTTCTCTTTTCATCGTTAGTTAGGATTGGCAGAAGCTGTTTCTCTTTTATTAGTCTTTTAAAAAAGCTTTTGGCTTTGTTGATCTGTCTTAATATACTTTTATTTTATTTTTTGTTAATTTTTCCTCTTAATCCTTATTATTGCCTGCATTCAATTATCTTCATTCTGTTGTTATTTTTCTAACACCTTTCACGGAGCGACTGACTCAATTTCTGTCTTTTTTTGATATCTAATGGCATTTAAACCTATATGCTTTCAGGGCACCTGGTGGGCTTAGACAGTTAAGTCTCTGACTCTTGGTTTTGGCTCAGACCACAATTACAGGGTTTGTGGGATCCATTCCCGCACTGGGCCCTACACTGAGAGCCGAGAGCCTGCTTGGGATTCTCTCTCTCCTTCTCTCTCTGCCTCTCCCCTGCTCCCTTTCTCTCTCTCTTTTCCCCTAGCCTGCTCATACTCTCTCTCTCAAAATAAATACATTAACTTAAAAAAGCCTCCAGACATGCAATTTTTACTTTTAAAAAATATATATAAGTTGAATTGAATTGAACCGAACTGAATTGACTTGAATTGACTTGAGTGGAATGGAATTGAATGGACTTGAACCGAACTGGGGAGACGACGTGCGGGTTTGATAGTGACTCTGTGACAGGTGTTCAGACGTACCCGACAGCCTCTGACATCCTCAAGTTCTGTAACATTTCAGGCGCCCTTGAGATGAGAGCATGTTTTCTTTTCCTTTTCCTTTTTAATTTTTTTAATGTCTTTATTTTATTTTGAGAGAGACAGAGAGACAGAGAGTGAGTGGGGGAGGGCCAGAAAGGGAGACACAGAATCTGAAGCAGCTCCAGGCTCTGAGCTGTCAGCACAGAGCCCAACGTGGGGCTTGAACCCACGGACCGTGAGACTGTGACCCGAGCTGAAGCTGGACGCTTAACCGACTGAGCTACCCAGGCGCCCCGAAAGCATGTTTTCTAACTATCTGGTGTGGGGCCCTAGTTATGTACAATAAACCAAGATGGTTACTTGTTGAAATTTTCCACACCTCAGCTACTATTTTTGTTGCCTTGACCCATCATTACTAACGGTGTGTTAGAATTTTCCATTATGATGGTGAGTTTGTTGATCTGTCCCCACACCTGTACCAAGCTTTGCCTATTATACTTAAGGTATACTTTATTCTTCCATCAGGTTTATACCTGTCTAGAATTGTACTATCTTCATGTTAGAATGAACCTTTGATCATTTATTTTTTATTTCTTTTTAATTTTTTTAATGTTTATTTATTTTTGAGAAGAGACAGGCGGAGTGTGAGCAGTGGAGGGGTAGAGAGAGAGGGAGACACAGAATCCCAAGCAGGCTCCAGCTCAAAAGCTATGAGATCATGACCTGAGCTGAAGTCGGATGCTCAACCAACTGAGCTACCCAGGCACCCCACCTTTGATCATTTATATAGTAATAAAATAAGCTTAATACATAAGTAGCTTTCTTGTTGGTGACCTGGTTCAGTGTGGACACGCGCTTGTTCTTTGTCAGTCTCACCTACCATTGGTGTTCTCGAGCCTCTCTCCTGCCGTTGGAGGCCGGGCATCCCGTGCCAATGGCTGTGTTTTTTCACAAGCGATCTAGTGATTTTTTAAAAGCCTGGAAGTTATGATTTAAACTTTGAGCAGCACTAACACATTTCTGGGTTCAAAGTCCAGTCTGTGAGGACATCCAGAGTGAAAGTGCTAGGCTGCCTCTCTTTCCCTGACTTCCAGGCACTTGAGCCATAAGAGCAAGTGCAAGGCTGACCCCTGGAAGGACATCCTCCAGCAATAAGGGCACCTACCATCTGTCACCTCCTGGGCACAACACACTGGATCGCTAAGCTAACTGAGAGCAGGGCAGACTGCCAGCCGGGGGTTCAGCCTGCTCTGCTAGGGGACACTCAGAACTGGGAGCACCCGGTCCCCCAAGGCCATGCATGGGGAAACCTGGGCAGACAATGCCCTCACACCACCTTGGAAGCCCAGAGCCTTCCACTCTGTGCCCAGTCCTGCACTTGCCACTTTCCAGCGATGCCCTGACACCCCCCACCTCCACCCTTCCCATCCCCCTCCCGCCAGCAGTCCTGCATCTCTGGTCCTGTCCCTCCGGACCCCACTCCCTGCTCTCCACGGGCTCCTGTGATTACTCTAGTGCCTGGGACATGGTAAGTGCTTTGAAAATGCAACGCTTTCCCAGAATGGCAGGGCGCCAGGTGCCCACTGTGCCATAACCACATCTAAGGGCTAATTTCATGCTCACAAGCTAGGGGGTCTCGCCTGACCTTCTTCCTCACTTCTCCCGATGTGGTTTCTCATGCGTCCAATGAGGATATGATTAAAGATGAAGAAGGTGAACTACCGCACACGATAAACTCTCAGAAGCATTAACTCAAGCCTGATGGAGAAGCACTGATCTTCTCAAGAATGGTATCTTCTTAAAATGATTTTTTAATGTATACTTTTATATATTTTTGAGAGAGAGAGAGAGAGAGAGAGGGAGAGAGAGCTCACATAAGTGGGAGAAGGGGCAAGGAGAAAGGAGAGAGAGAATCCCAAGCAGGCTCTGTGCTCATAGTTCAACTCAGGGCACCATCCCATGACCGTGAGATCATGACCTGAGCAGAAATCAAGAGTTGGATGCTCAACCGACTGAGCCACCCAGGTGCCCCGGGAATGGAATCTTCTGGTGGGATTGTAATCAGTGTGACCAGCTGGAGGGAAGGCCCTTCAATTCTCCTCAAATCACACTGCACAGGTAGACTCTGAATTTACCTTTGATGCCGCAGATGTCACAGGTAAAGGAAGAATTCATCTTTGTCTATCATCTTCCATGTGGCAGATCTTTACCATGCACTATGGGATTTAATCTTCACAGTTGCCTAACAAGGTAGGTACTATTAAAATCCTTGTAGAGACAAAGAAACAGAGACTCACCAGAGGCTCAGGGGGATGACGGAAAGCACACAGAAAGCAAATGATAAGGACAAGACGTTGCCCATATCTGTCCTGTCTTTGCACCTGAGTGACAGGCAGGAAATCATCCCCAGACTTCCCTGCACACGTGACTGTGCACATGTAAGCATGTGTCAGCCCCCACGTCACCGACAGCCCTGGGAGACACCAGCCTAACAGCATTTGACCAATAGTGACTTCCAGTCTTCAGGTGGGTAAACCTTAAGCAAATGTTCAGTACCCTGGGACTAGGAGTCAAGGTACGAACGCTGCTGTTTCCAACAATAACAATCTTATGGAGTAGGAAGCCAGGGACTTACTTGCTGAGAATCCTACTTCCTTCTGAGTCTATTCTTCATGAGACTTGCTGGCTCTGGTGGCTGAGCAAAATGTGGACACGCCGTGCTCGGACTGGTCACTCCGTGCAGCTTGAAATCCACATGGGTCTCTGTCCTTGCTTTTTCAGCCTCCTATGCTGGTTAAACATTAATTTCTGCTGGTGATAAAGGTCAGAGGAATCTTGAGAAGCCTGCCGGGAAGGCTCATTTCATTGATAGCCCTGAGCAGCTTGGATCCTTCTTACCACTGGCTTAGCCAGTCACCAGATTCCTCCATTATCCCAAACAGCCCCAGAGTCAATTTTTCAGCCTCATTAGGTCATCCCATAAAGTCCAGCCTTGCTCCACGGGGAGCCTTCTCGGGGGAGGCCCCCACACTGAGCCTGCACGCCTTAGCTCTTCCTTCCCCAGCCACTGACATGATGGTGAAGATACAGAGAACGATACAGCGGACAAGATTGTGACAGATGTACAGAAAAACCCCAGGTGAAAGGGTTTTCTTGGGTCTTAGGGCAGGGCTGAGAAGAGACACTGAGAACATGCAGAGAAGTCTGCAAGGAGCGTGGGGGCGGGCCTCTGTGGCCAACCTGCAGGTGTTCTGAGCTCGGGGATCAGCAGGTACAAAGGGCAAGGGGGTGTGAGGCCGTATTCAGGCCGTTGTTTAGAGGACTGGGCACAGACAGGAGGACAGGATGGCTGTGGCCTGAGGTGTTTGTCACAGGCTGGAAGATGGAAGAGCTCTCTGTGTTCTGTCCCTGGGGCCAGGGGCAGGCCGGGGGTGAGGTGGGGTGGACACTCAGCATGCATCATTAGTGTGGGACCCAAGGAGACACAGCAGAGTGACACTGAGAAGACTCCAAACCTGTACACGAGCCACATACTGCTCCACGTGCAGCCTGACGGGAGCTGACACCGAAGCAGTAATCTTCCTCCTAGGGGTAGGGTGAGGGAAGGACACCCTCTGGGGAACAGCATCTGTGAAGGCACTGAGGCTAGAACATATTTCGAGCCCTGAACGAAGTCCACCCCCTGCAAAGACCATACAAAGCAGGGGGTCTTTTGAGCCATAGTTCATAATCTGTACTTCCTCCAGCTGCGATGGAAAGCACTGAAGTGTTTCTAGAAAGTCTGCCCTTAGCTTGTGTACATCTTAATTAAGATCCCTCTGGTCCCTGTGTGGAAAATGGGCCAGCAGGACAAGAGTAAACCTGTCTCTATGCTCCTGATTTGCAGGAAAGAGGAGAAGCCCACGGAACATGGGGGGAGTTTGGGATGGGCTGGGGGAGGGAAAGGAGGGGTGTGTGCTCGTGCAAGCGTGTTCACGTGTGCTTGTGCATGCATGGTTGTGTACACATGTGCGCACATGTGTAAGCATGTGTTTGTGAATGTGTGCATGTATTGTGTGCATGTGCGTGTTCATGTGCATCTGCGTGTGTGTGTGTGTGTGTGAGCGTGCTTGTTTATGTGGTCGTGCATGCATGTGCTCATGCATGTGTCTGTATGCACACACTTGCGTGGGTGTCAGGAGGTTTCTGGGAAGAGGATGTGTCAAGAATCAGGAAGAGTTCATGGACATGGGCCACTGGGCGGATGGTGATTCTTGTGGGTTGGTAAGAAGTGTGCACTGGGGGCCAGCACAGCTAGAGGATGAAGGAGACCGAGTTCAGCTTGGGAATTAAATTTGAGATCCCCCCGACCCCCACCACACACACATACACAGACCATTCGGTGGCAATGTCCAGGGAACCTTTCCGTATAGGGGTCTTATGCGCACAAGAGAGGTCCAGACAGGAAATGCAGTTGCGAATGGACAGTGTTTAAATGGTATTTGAAGCAATAAGACTGGAAAAAACCACCCAGAAAGAGAGCACACACACGTGTGCACACACTAGAGGGAGAACAGTGCCCAAGTTTACAGTTTACGGAGATAGCCTATGTCATTTTGAGCAAATTTCTCTGCCACTAGACAAATGTACAAAGGGATTTAAGTGACAGTTGAAAAATTCTTGTTGAGCAATGATCAGACCTCAGAGCACCCCCTTCCCCACCGGGGGTACCTGCCAACACATATTCCTGGGGTTTATTTTGTGCCTCCGTGCTGGTCCACCTGATCAACCAGCCTGACATCAACCTGGACAAATCTGCCATGATGACCACTGTGACCTGAAGCCTCCTTGGGCACAGACCCAGCCCCATGCTTGCCACACAAGTAATTACACTTAATACTCCCTGGGGAAGTAAGTCTGTGATCTGCTCTGGAGATATGGCCATGACTCAGTCCTATTCTCCAGCATCTCCTCCAGGGCGTCCGCCAGCACAAACCCCAGCCTCTGGGGCTACAGAAGCCAGTCTTACGGGAGGTAGGTTGAGGAGATCTGCTCACCATGCAGGCGCTGGAGACACGCTTCAGTCTGTAAGCCTCCCTCTTAGACCATTTCTGGTCAAACTGAACCGGTTGGCTTTTTCCCATCTCAAGTCTCCTTCAGCTGGAGGAAGTCGATTTGCATATAATTTTCTTTCATGGAACACTGTCCCTTCCCTTGATAACTTTCTTCAGATGTGTGTCTTAACCAGTTGGCAGAACCTTCTACTGATCTCTGTGCACAGGGCACATCAGTTCTACAGAACCCATCTGACAGCGCTCCCCAAACTTGATATAAGTTCCTGGAGAAAACAAGAGCAAAAATAAAAACTTCCATCCATAATGCTACTGCAGAGAGAGGGCTGCTGTCAACATGGGCGGGGGGGGGGGAGGGTTGACATTAACCTTCGTTTTCGGTGTCTGCAAATGTGTTACCCAGGGGGCAGTAAAACTGTATATACTATTTGTAACCTGCTATCCACCACTTTACGGGATGCCATAGCCATGCTTCATTCAGACCAATATTTCTCCCACGGCCTGGCTGGGATTTCTGTTTCTCGATGTCTGGAGTTTTCCCTCTGGGGGTGTTCTAACCTGGAAATCCCAACTCCGCTTTTCTGGGGGGCTTGTTGGTGTCAGGTTCCATGTCACCTCCACTCGGAGGGTATGCGCACATACCCTTATTTCTCCATAGTATTTGTATACATTTAGACTTTTTTTACTCTTAGATCTGCACTTGGAATTTATATTGGGGTGAGACAGAGAAGAAGGTTCTAATGTATTCCTTCCCCACATACACACAACTAGTAAACCAGTTCTCCTGACATTATTTTTGAAAACAAAAGCTCTCCGCTCATCTTGCTGTTTCTTAAGCTTCTAGTTCTGAATTGTCCATTCATTTACATGGTGGTGTCTCACTATGTAAATGTTATCGCTTAATGAAGAACTGGGATAATTTGAAGAGCAAAAGTTCCCTCCCTTATCAGTTTTCCCTAAGGAAAAACCAAAATCTGTGCTTTCATATATTTCTCTTCGGAGAGGAACTCTCAAATCATTTGTTGAGATGTTAAAAAATTGTAGTGAGCACCTGGGTGGCCCTGCTGGTTAAGCATTTGACTCGACTTCTGCTCAGGTCATGGTCTCATGATTCGTGGGTTCCGCATCAGGCTCTCTGCTGACAAGCAGAGCTTGCTTGGGACTCTCTCTCTTTCTCTCTCTCTCTCCAACCCCCCTCCCTCTCCTGCCTGCTCTCTCTCTCTCTCTGAAAATAAATTTTTAAAAATTATACAAAAAAAATCGTGGTGAGATCTGGGTTGAAAGAACAGTAACACCTAACACAGAGAAACGGCCTCTGGGAATGGAATTCTTCCCGTCCAGACTGTTGTTGCCTAATTTCAGTTCTGTTGCATGTGAATCTGGGTTCCCTCCAGTGCTAGGCCTGGGACAAAGACTCAAATACAAGTAGTTTATTTTGCTAGTGACCGTACAAAACCCAGGACTGGGAAAAGGAGGCCAGCAGAGGGCATGTTTTCACACATCACTCAGTGTTCATACCTGGGGCTGAACCGTGCCTTTGGGACTCCAGGAGCTGGTACAGGACATTCCCCTGGTGGGGGTGTTCATTCCCCTGAATACCCCTCACATCAGCAGAGTCAGTGCTGGTGACCAGGGACAGCCCAGGGCAGAGTCACAGTAGCCAGCAGCTGTGTGCTCAGTACTAAGTAACGGACAGTACCTAGCATGGTCCCTCCACAATGTCTGTTTGTATGTTTGATTTGGAGACGTGTGACTAGGAGAATGTAAACCTCAGGTAATTTTCATCCTGCCACACGAACTCACACTTTTCAATAGAATGTATTCTCAACTTCACGCAGAAGCTTGGAGTTGAAGAGCCTTATCTGGATCATGTTATCTGTAGGCACGCAGACCTCACTGGCGGAACGGGGGTCTGTGTGTGTCCCGTAAGCAGACTCAGGGAAGCAGCCCTCTCCCGGTGGGCTGCAAGTCCCATCTATGCTGTGACATTCCCTACAGAGTCACAGTGTCCTCAAAGGTGAACAGAACAGGTGTGCATGGACATTGGGGAGCATCTTTAAAACACAGAGTTTCCCTACTTGTTAAACACACATCCAAAGAAAGGTGTCTGTCAAAGGAAGGCTTGCCTGGCAAGGGAGCATAAAGTAACCAGCCAGAGTGTGTGCTGGCAGAGGACACACCTGTGGGGGGTGGGGCGGGGAATGGGTGTCCTGACCCTCCAGCTGCAGGGCCTGGTCCAGGGGCTGATGAGGCACCATCGTCACCAAGAGCTGTATGCGGTGGGGAAACTGGCTTCCCAGATCATCCCGCCAAGACCACGGACTGAGGCCATCCCAGCAAGAACCTTGTACTACTCAGTGGAGTTCATGCATACTTGTTCAAGACCGCCATGATGCCTGCAAGGCTTCAACTCTTGGCTCCAGAAGGAACCAGGCACGGATGCCATTTGGGCAGCTCTGTGACGCTTCTGAGACATAGCTTCCTGCCCCTCTAGCTTGAGTGGTGGGAGGCATGACCATTGAACTCTAAGCCCAGAAGTGTCTGAGCTACCCATAGAGAGCAGTTGGCCACTGTCCCTCCTGATGAGAGAGGGCAGCAGACCCAAACCAGTCTCCCCAGTGGACGATCTCTTTGAGTGATGGAGTTCCTCACCCCCAGTATTTGGCCTTTTGAGTTAGGGTTATGGTTGCCTGGGTCCCAGGTGACCCTCTGATAGGAGTTACCCTGTCAGGACCAACGTTGAATTTTCCTGGAAAAGTTGCTTAGCTTCAGAGCTGGTGACATCAGTTCTGCGCTTTATGCAGAGCAGAGGTTTTTTTTTTTATGTGTATATATATATATTTTTTTTTTTTTGAGAGACAGAGAGAGAGAGAGAGAGAGAGATATGCAGGGGCAGAGGGAGAGAATCCCAAACAGCCTACATGTGGAGCCTAACACAGGGCTTGATCTCACAACCCTGAGATCATGACCCGAGGTGAAATCAAGCGTCTGACTCAACCAGCTGAGCCACCCAGGTGCCTCTAAAGTGTTTTAAATTACAGTGAAGTCTGGCTTGTCAGTTCTTACTTTCATGGATCTCCCCTTTGCTATTGTAGCTTGGACGTCATTACCAAATTTTGTATTCATCTAGATTTTCCCCTATGCTACCTTCCAGGGGTTTTATAGTTTTGCATTTTACAATCAGGTTTGTGGGCCCCGTTGAGTTAATGTTTACTAAGGGTGTGAGGTCTGGGTCTGGATTCACTGTTTTGCACACAGACATCTGCTTGTTCCAAGAATAACGGAAGGGACCATCTTGGCTCCACTGCGTTACCTTTGCTCCTTTGTCAAAGATCAAATCCTTTGATTTTATATATATACATTAATTTTTTAGTGTTTATTTATTATTTTTTAATGTTTTTTATTTTTGAGAGACAGAGAGAGACAGTGCAAGCAGGGGAGGGTCAGAGAGAGAGAGGGAGATACAGAATCTGAAGCAGCCTCCACGCTCTGAGCTAGCTGTCAGCACACAGCCTGACACGGGGCTCAAATCCACAAATCATGAGATCATGACCTGAGCCGAAGTCAGATGCTCAACCAACTGAGCCACCCAGAAGCCCCAGTGTTTATTTATTTTTAAGAGAGAGAATGTGTGAGCAGAGGAGAAACAGAGAAAGAGGGAGACACAGAATCCGAAGCAGGCTGCAGGCTCTGAGCTGTCAGCACAGGGCCTGATACCAGGCTCGAACTCATGAACATCTAGATTATGACCTGAGCCAAAGTCGAACGGTTAACTCACTGACCCAGGTGCCCCAAGATCAGCTGGGGTGGGGGTCTAGTTCTCGGCACTCTGTTGTGTCCCATCAATCTGTCTGTTCTTTCCCCAATAATATAGTCTTGATTTGCTCTAGGGGTTGGAGATGGGTGGTGTAAATCCTCCAACTTTGTGTTTTTTCCAGCTCAGGTTTTCAAATCACTGTTGGATCATGAAATCACTCTTGAAGGTGTCATGACCAACACTTTAAAAACGGAGGTGGAATAAAAACAGAAAGAGGGGTATTGCACCTGATAAGGGAAATACTATTATCTGAAACTTGTTTCAATTACAGTAAAACCTTGGATTGTGAGTAACTTGTTCTGCAGGAGTTCTGTAAGACAAGCAAACATTTCTAATAAATTTTAACTTGATAAATGAGTGATGTCGTGCAATACAAATGGTACATGACACCTGATGTCACGTGATGACAGCCGAGCCAATGATTCTTGAAATTCGCTTTGATTTACGAATGCTTTGGATACAAGTGTGTTTCTGGAACGAATTGTGCTCTTGAACCAAGGTCTTACTTGCCATATTGTTCATGGCACAATATGAACGCACTGTTTACTGTAGGTTGTAATCAAAGCTTCAAAAGCCACGATGGATAATCTCTTTCCAGAGGAATAAAAGAGGTCAAGACTTGCAAAATCCAGAATTGAGGGTGATAAAATGAGCACAGAAAGCTAGAGGAGGCAACCTTGACCAGCAACTTGCTACTCCAATTTTAATTTTTTATGGCATTAAAAAGATGATAATCATGTGTTCCTTAGCTATTGTGGTTTTTCTTCCATGAATTTCTTGCTTCCATTAAAAAAATTTTTTTAATGTTTATTTTTGAGATAGAGACAGCACGCAAGCAGGGTCAGAGAGAGAGACACAGAATCTGAAGCAGGCTCCAGGCTCTGAGCTGTCAGCACAGAGCCTGACGCCGGGCTTGAACCCACGAACCGTGAGATCATGACCTGAGCTGAAGTCAGGGAGAGTCCCTTGCCTTTGCACTCATGCCAGCCCTGCTCTTCCCGGGGTGTCCCTGGGGCAGCTACAGAGACTTCTAGTGTAAGCCTCAGTCTTTCCCAACACAGCCTGCCAACACCTCTCCATTTAGAAGCCAAAAAAAGTCCCTGGTGAGTTGGGGAGGGATAAAAATGCAGCAGATGCATGGACCATACAGGACTGTGAGCTGGAGATTATCTGGTCTACCTGTAGTGGCCTGGGAGTGGGCATTTTATTGCCAAATCCAAGACTTTAATTCTGGAAGCTTACGAGTGGCTTGGAGTCAGATGAGCAGGTTCGAAGTCTCCAAGGTGAGTCTGCTGAATGTGGGGGTTGAAATCCACAGCACCCTTTTACAGGTGTGTTACGTGATTCCCCAAGACGTGCTGCTACAACACAGCAGAGGGCACAAGCCTGTTCTCTTGAAATCCTCCAGAATCCCCCTTCCCGGTGGGAGCTGCCCCCCAGTCATGCGGTGCCTGGGGCCACGGCACATTCTGTTCTCACTGAATCCATTTGGGAGAGAAGGATCAAATGGGAAGTTTGGCATTGTTTTTGGCGTCTAATCTTTTTTGTTTTTTAAGTTTTTTGAGAGAGAGAGAGAACAGGGGAGGAGCAGAGACAGAAGGGAAGAGAGAGAATCCAAAGCAGGCTCCATCATGTCAGCACAGAACCCGACTCGGGGCTTGAACCCACAAACCATGAGATCATAACCTAAGCCGAAGTCAAGGGTCAGACGCTTAACCAACTGAGCCCCCCAGGCACCCCTCGTGGAGTCTAATCTTCTAGTAGGACCGAGACTTACGCTGCACTGAGGCAGATCACCTAGGTTCAGGATCACCTAGGAGAAAGCCTTAACCATCTCAGAAATAGAGTGCAGTCATATTTTACATCTAACTGAAAGAGTGCAGTAACAAAATACACCCCTTCACTTTTTTTTTTTTGCAGAAAAAGAAAAAACGATGCAAGCCCCCTCCCTCTAATTTAAAAATGTGCCAAGAATTGCATACGTTTGGAACTGGGGATCTGGGAGAAGCCCCACAGTGCTCTCCTCAGGATGACCGGCCTTTGCTCACAAAGAGGGACGCCAGCATTCTTTGTCAGGCCTGGTTCTGAAGTCTGCCCTACATGTCCTGTTCTTCACTCCTACAGGGACAGAAAGGGCCCCTTCTCTGGATGAGGAGCAGTGAGGTTTCTGATGACCCCAAGGGCCCTTGTGTTCAAACACATACTTTATATTTAGGCACTAACACTATACTCAGTCTGGGGGGATGATCACTAATGGGAGTAACCTAGGTGAATAGCAAATGACACTCGTCCAGCGCTGGCTCACTCCAGAGTGGAACCAGATGGGGTGGCTCGGTACCAGATTGGGAAGCGTCCTTTACCTCTGGGGGTATGTGGAAGGGGATGGGCCCGGCAGACACAGCTAGGTTTTATACACAACACACACGTATGACGTGAAATTACTCCTGCTGAGTTATAACTGGAAAACAAGGTGGGCCAAAGCCGAATGAAGGTGGTGAACAGTGCCATTCTGTCGTAGGACAAGGGAAGCGAGCGCGTCTTCCATGGGGGGTGAGGCACAGGTGTAAGGTCAGTGGGGGTGCCCTTAGCCTGGGGTCTGAGGCTGAGCTTTGCCGACTTGGAACATTAACCAGACACAAGAGACTGACTCCCAAGTGGGCGCTCCTCGGTCTTGTCATCACGGCCACTTCTGTAATGTAAGTGTTTGCTATCAGTCACCCAGACCAGCACTGCCCCCCAGAGCTTTCTGCAATGATGGTGACATTCTATATCTGTAGCAACTGTCGTGGCAGCCGCTAGCCACTTGTGGCTGTTGAGCCCCTAATATGTGGCTAGGGCCACCTGGAGCTGATTTTCTCATTCTATTTTTATTAATTAGAATTAAAATGTAAGTAGGTATGCATACTTCATGGTAGCATATTGGACAGCATGCACCTAGAGGTCACCACGCCATCTACCTGCAGTCACTCCCACGTTCATCGTTCACCCACGGATCTCCCAGCTGGACTCCACACCTCCACCTCCTTGAGCATCGTGTGACACAGCTCTCGTAGACAATAAGGCGTGAGCGCGCACGTGCACGTGTGTGTGTGTACACAGTTACCATAGAGTTTTTATTCTCTAAAAGGATTTGTCATCATTCTTATCTCAAACAACAAAATTCCATAATTCTCCAACATGACGTTGTGGTCATTTGCAATAGACCCACCAAAGGAAAAAAATATTCTTTTGAAACTTAATGTATCATTTTAGGAGATTTCTCTGGAAGGTGTGTGTGACCAGAGGCAGAGAGAAGACAAAGTTGGATGATCAACCTCAATGGCTTATGTTGTCATGGAAGTCACATACCTACTATGTATTCATTTTTGTCCTCGAGGCACGTGAGAATGTCCTGAAGGAAAGGGCCGGAGCAGCAAGGAACTGAAAGCAGTCTGTTCCTGGGTTGGAAAGCTCCTGGGACTGCTCGTTCTCTCCAGGACATCATGCCGGCACCAGGTCAGGGATAAGGATGTATTGTCTGGTGCCAGAGGTGCTCCTGACCCAGTGTGGAACACACGACAGGTGCATGAGCTGTCAGGATGCCAAAGACTACGTTGTACGCGCTTGCTGTTATCAGACAAGTAGTAAAAGAAAAGAGGCTTGAGGAGGGAGACCGATGCTTTGGCTCCTGGAGAGTCTCAGCCCCTGCTTTGTAATTCTCTTGTCACTGCGCCTTTGGGACCTGCTTCTCACTCTGGTCTCACACACAACCTGTGTCCTCCTACCCACACCAAGTTCCTATAACTCCAATGAGAACTCACCGTATTCCGAGAACCAACACCAATGTTCCATGAAGATGTCCGAAGATAAAAGGAGAAGACAATTGGGAAAACATCAAATAGTAAAGAACACTCACTGGGAAAATGGCCATGGGGTAGATTCAAACTGCAATCAAACATAATGTAAACTTAAAAAAAAAAAATCAAGCAATCAGGTCACAGAAGCTCAAAGCAGAGATACAAATGTTCAAGGAGTATAGTCAAGGAAAGGGTCATGCCTCTAAACAGAAGCGGGAGAGAGCCACTTGGGAGGGTTAGTTGGTTAAGTGTCCAACTCGACTTCAGCTCAGGTCAGGACCTCATGGTTCGTGTGTTCGAGCCCCACATGGGGCTCCTCACCCCGACATCATGGAGCCTGCTTGGGATTCTCGCTCTCCCTTTCTCTGTGTCCCTCCCCCACTCATGCTCTTTCTCTCTCTCTCAAAATAAGCAAGCAAGCAAACATTAAAGAGAAGTAGGAGAGCCACACACAAGACTTCCTGGCAGTGGAATATGGATCCAGGCAGCAGGAGGAGAAGGGATCTCACAGAAACACACTATGTGACATGAAAGACAGGGCGGGGGCCACAGGGAAATGAGTTAAGAGGCCTAGAGAAAAAGCAAAGGTGTTGGAATGCAGGTCCAGGGGACCCAACACGCACATAATTGCTGTCTTTGTAAAAAGCCTTGTGGTATGCAGTGACAGGACAAAAATATACACAGATGTATTTCAGGAAACATTCCCAGCAGTCAAACTAGATGTTGATAATATCTACAGAGTGAAGGTGTACACCGTATCTTGGGGGTGGGGGATGACTCCCATCAATCAAGGTCAATCCTGGGTCTATTCTCCGCTTCCAAGAAAGGACGCATGTCTTGGAGTGCCCTCTGGTGGCCAAGCTGAGACCTGCAGTCATAGATGTCTGTCTGTGGTCTTTGCCACCCCAGGTGAGCAGCCTAGGTCATCTGCTGTGGGATGACAGACAAAGCCTAACTTTGCAAGATGACGGAGGTTTTATGGTTTCCTGCCCTTCTTGTTAATGTATGACTTTTGGTGTGAGAGGGGGGGGACCTTCTCGTTTATGTACTACTTCCGGTATGAGAACGGGGATACTGAGTTTACCATTCGAAGACCCAAAGCTGTAAGATAGTTTACTTTTGACAGTTAACAAGCTAAAGTTTTTTTTTTTTAATCATTAAAATCCCTTCCTGTGGTTTTAGTCATCACTCAAAATATGTTCTAAAAACCAGTAACAAAGACGACCCAGGCAGCAAGATCAAGTTGGCCTTTTCGACCCACCTGTTCGTCTCTCTCACTCTCTGCCCGGGTCGGGCAGGAGTCAGGGAGTCAGACCTGAGAATGGGTAAGCGGTAACGCCCTCCAGGGTGGCTCAGGGAGGTCCCGGGGAAACCGAGACACACGGCATCCATTCTCTTGACCTTTCTACCTATTTCTAATCTGATTACAAAACTCAGATCTGTTCCACCGGAGTGGGAACAAGGCCACTGGGTTTCTCAAATGCAAACATTCATGAGTGTTCTGAGGTATGTGCAGAACCTGAGATCTGACTACCTGTGAAGCACCCGAGTGTGTGATTCTGCAGTGGGAGTGCAGGGAGAAGAGGCCACTGGGAGGGTCCTGGCACCAACATGAGGCCACCTGGCCAGTGTCACCCGAGTCCAGAGTCTCAACAGGGCCACACAGGCGTGTGTGTCACACGTCGATTCCTTTTCAACTCGTGTTTGGCCAAGAAGCACACTGCTGGTATTCTAGGTGATTTCCAAAGGTTTTCAGCAGCTGGCCAGCTGCAGGGTTTCAAAACACAGAAACACATACACGAGCCGTGGAGAACGCTAGAGTAATGTTTATTTCTAATTACAAGAAACAGAACATCAGTCCCTTATTTGTACAAAAATACCTGAACGTTTACAATTAGGTTCACAAGCCGAAGAGCTATGTACAGAAAGAAGCAAAGCACGTGGAATAAAGGTTTTGTCTCTTAACACTTTCTGCATTCCCTGAAAATGTGTACAGGTCAGGCCACGTTGTGGTCACTGCAGCTTGTGCTGTGACGTCACGATACACCTCGAGCAGGTCCCGTCCCGCAAAGGTGCGCTCTTGGTCAAACCGTCAGGTATTAAGTGCAGAAAAGAGAGGAAAAAACAGCTAGACTGAGGCACATATTCTCTTCAAGATTTAGTGAACAAAACAATGTTCTGGAACTCTACGACCGAGGGGGACAGAGCTCACCTAGGAAGAGTTGAATCCCCAAAGCATTTGGTATTTCCTTCCCAACAAAGTCCAGGGTGCTAAGTGGGGTTTTCATTTCAGAGTGGAAAATCACAGGCAGAGAGAGTAAAAAGTCAACAGGCTCTAAAATGACCCTGAGCTGTTCCGTTTACATTCATGTCATCTAAATATAAAAATAAAAGTCAAACGTCCTTCAGTCCCTGGGTGGCCGGGCTGGTCGCCTGCATCCTCGTGGGACCGGCTGCTTTCGGGGGGAACTCCCAGCCACCAGGCAGAGCAGTGACTCAGCTGTAGCCTTTGAGGGGGGGGCGGTCTGACACCCTCCAGCATTTCACTGCGGCCAGGGAGGTCCAAAAGACTACATCAAACTAGCGACACACACACTGCATCAGAGACCAGCTTTTGTCTTCCTTTTAAATAAAATGCAGGTTTATAAACACAAAATGCTGTGGGTGCTATCGGAGAGGGCCGTGAGAGTCTCGTCTTACTGGTCTATGTAAAGAGAAAAAAAAAACACAACAAACCCAAAACAAAAGAAAAAAAAGAAACCATAGCATTTTTTTAAAGGTTCAATTTCCAACCAGTGAAAAGAAAAACGTCTTAACGGTGCGAAAAAAGCCACTCCAAGGTGACGGGCACCTGAAGCTTGCTGCCAGGTAGGACTTGAGAATTCCCTACTTGTCTATGGTCTGAAAGACAGAACTGGCTACAGAAAGAAGAAAATGCAGCTGAGCATTTATGGTTAAGAACGTTTTACTACAAAGTCTGTCTTTGTGTAAGTAGACGTTTCACGAAAGACGAGTAGAGTGAGACCTGTAAAGTGAAATACAGTGTTTCTAGACCCTAGAGTTCCTTCATTTGAGGGCATATGTGTCACCAGAGCCAGCCACATGTGTCCCCCACGGTGGGCACATTCCTCCAGGGCATGGTGCTAGGTCCAGGCCAGGCCACCTAGTGGCTGGCACCCATCCAGAGGACCAGTCATGGGTGGCAACTGATCTCAGAAAAGGGGACCATCTTGGCCACAGTAGTCTGTACACCTGTCAAGAGAGACCTTTCTGCTCTGCAGAGACTGAAGGGAAGGACACGGCCACTCTCACACCTGGTGACTCCACTAAGGGGCTGGGTGGAGGGACCCTCCAGCCCGCCCACCTCCGACTCAGTCCCCCCGAGGGGGGAGCGGTGTTCCCTCGATAAGACTCTTCAATGCCCACAACTGCTGTGAGGTACTTTTGAGTGCCAGCCGGCCAAGGGGGAGGACCCGCGTGCACTGGCCCATGGGTGTTTTCAGCAGGATGGGAGGCCATTGAGTGAAGCCCTTTAAATGCCAGGCTGCAGACGTGCCCTTTCCAATGTTTCTATCGTCATCACTATGGAAACCCACGGGCCACAGCGAAAGCCAACCAAGTGTCATTTTCCTTTTAGATTCTTCAACCCCCGGAGGGACAAGAGCCAGGAAGGGGCCCAGCTACTGCGAGGGGAGAGGGGTAAGGCAGAGATCGCCGTAGAATAGGCTGAAAAGGGGCCCCCAGCGTCAGACACTGGGTGCCCAGGGATGCTCCCCAGGTCCAGCTAGGGGCCCGCCATGTTGTGGGAGAGCGCACTGTCCAAAAAACCCCAGGTCTCCTGAACTGTGGAGGACACAACACACTGGTAACAAGTGTGCAGGACACCTGCGCATAGGGAAGGGACTGACAGACGTAGTTGCCTGGGTCCACAAAATGCGCCAAAATGCCCACCACAGGTGACACCTTTTATTTTTTTTTAAAAAGAAGCTCTTCAAGTATTCTTGGAAGGGCTGGGTGTGGTTTGTTTAGCCGGAGCCTAACAGCCTAGGAAACCTACACAAGGTGGGCCCCGCCCTCCAGCCAACAGCCAGGGGGCGGGCCTGTAGTTAGCCGCTGGAGCATGCGCAGTCGATGCAGATGCTGGCCCTGCACCTGCCCCCACAGGCGTCATGCCCCCTCTGACAGGATTTGAGTACAATATTGAAAACAAAGAAGGAGTGCAAAAAGTGATCGATACAAAAAAGTAAACATATCAGTTTTAATTGTCAAGATTATTCCAGGGCAAGAGTTCATTTCCAATTACTCGTCTTCGGCTGTCGCGCAGACATGGCCTGGCCGAGACCATCGCTCCGGTTTCCTCTCCAACTCGCGCCTCCCTGATGTCACCGGCGCGGAGGGAGGCGCTCCCGCCGGCTCCGCAGCAGCAAATCACCATCCAGTCCAGCCACCGATCCGACCCAGGTGGCTGGCCATGACGGACCCCTCCTCCCCGCTCCCCTACCCCCCCACCAGGGTGCAGAACAGACGTGTGCTCTCTGCGACGCACATCCCCTTCCCCGTTCCAGTGTCAGCTTCCCCCAGCCTCCGCCGAGAGTCCGTGTGAGGTCATAAGGCCACTCGGATGCAGTGGTGCTTCAGTTTGCAAGGCAGGACTCCTTTGTTGAGCTGGTAGAAGTCCACGAGCTGAATCAGGTCGGAGAATTTGGTGTTCCCGTCGTCAAGGCTGAAGAATATCTGGCCGTCATCCTCGCACTACAGGGACACAAGAACACTTACCACGTTAGTGGCCGCGCCTCGGGGAGCAGAGCGGCGCAAGCATGGGGTCACCGGGCAAGGCAGTATTAGTAAGAGCAGGTGCAAAATGCGCCTTTCCAGCTCCTGATCTAAAGTGGGGGGAGGAGGCGTGGGAAGGGGGGCACTCCATGGTACCTCCGGCAAGGAACAACTTTTCTAAAGGCAGTTTGAACCCAGTCAACGTTCCGCTCAAGGACTGCATTGCTGGGGTGCCCTGGTGGCTCAGTCGGTTAAGCATCAGACTCTTGATGCAGCTCAGGTCATGATTATCACGGTTAGTGAGTTGGAGCCTCAAGTTGGGCTGTGTGTATAGTGTGGTGCCTGTTTGGGATTCTCTACCCCTCCCCCATTCTCTCTCTCTCAAAATAACTAAACATTAAAAAGAGAGAGAGATGCAGTACTGTCATATTCATGGAGCAAACTGGCTTGAAATCTCTTAGTAAATTCAGAACCGTTTCTGGACTCCAAAATACTGCTGGACACATGACACACCCCATTTTCAAGCACCGAGGCCACCATCTTGTTGCTCTAAGTCTCAAGCCACTAGCCCCCTGATAACTTCTAGAATTCGGGGCTCTTTGGGTGAACGGCATTACCCACTATGCCTCCCATTAAGATAGGTTTTCACTTGATTTTAGATCTCAGGCGAAGAGAATGAGAACGTCTCTGTTGACAGGAGGCTGCGGTAAACACAACGAACCGTGGACGGAGAAGTCTCCTTGGCTGACAGTTCCCAGGCGTGCACAGAATCGTTTGTGGACTCCGGGAAGCCTGGCCTCGGAGCCAGACCTGGTCCCTTCCTCCTGGTGTGGCCCAGGCCAAGTCGCTGGCAGCCCTAGAGCTCTCTTTGTCCTTATTTGTAGAACGAGGGCATTGCAGGAAGTGCCCGGCTGGTGGCTTACTCAGGTCCAGGAAAGCTACCCAGACTGCCCGGGGCTTCTGCTCTGCGTGACTCCTGGGAGGCTGAACACCAGGCTTGATCAACGGTGTGAAACAGATGCAGTCAGGTCTGCCAAGTCTTCTAGAGCCTTCTGTGCCCACCGGACAGACTGATCCCCAGACAGGAAACATTTCAGGAACGTTACTATCCCCTGTAGAATCTATCAGTTAATATGTAGAACATCAGACGTCAATTTTGTCTATATTATCCCCAACTGAATGGTGGATTCGTGGGGGTGGGGACTTCCACCTCCCACATCAGCGCTCAGTCATGAACCAGAATCTGAACTTTGACGCACCAAAGAGAGAGAGAACTTACATTTGAAAAATCTAACAATGATTTGTTTAAAAAAAAACTGTGCTGATGTATTTGGTAATAATGTTTTCGGAATTGTTCAAGGGTAGACTCTGCTTCTTTTCTTTTCTTTTCTAATGTTTATTTTTGAGAGAGAGACAGAGCAGGAGCAGGGGAGGAGAAGAGAGGCAGGGAGACACAGAATCCGAAGCAGGCTCCGGGCTCTGAGCTGACGCAGGACTCGAACCCACGAACTGCGAGATCGTGACAGGTGTCAGTGTCGCGTGCTTAACCGACTAAGCCACCCAGGCACTCCTGTTTTCTGATCCAAGGACAGAGTGGATGTGCAAGGCAATTTCTCTTTGGGGGCCACGTGACCGTGGGTCAGTGCTTCTACAACCTTCTTGGGTCACTAGGTACATGCCAGCATAAGTCAGAGAAATCCTCAGATTCAAGCAGCCGAGAGTCCAATCTACCATAAACTTCCTGTCTTGTGTCATACGTGCCCCTGGCATCAGGCTCCCTGGTTCGAGGTATGTCCACTCACCACCTGACCTCACTCTTTCCCATCCATGCCGAGTCAATTACAATGCGGGCGGGCCTCAGTGCAACACCACTGTTTTTAATATTATTTCTATGGAAATGCTGTCCCCAATTTCAGACAAGCCTCTGAAGAGACTTTTGCAAATATCCGTCTTGTGAGCTTGGCTCCATCTGATACTTAACAATTGGTAGTTTGGTTAGTTTGTAATTTGAAAACTTCAGGAAGTACAGGCCCAGAACACAAGAGCAAAAACAAGGCTTGGTGTGATGTGACCGATACTTACAGGTAAGATCTGGAAATTTTTAATTTTCTGATGATGACACAGCGTGAGCACAAAAGCCTTTGGATTGCTCTGGCTGTCTCGGAGGAGAAAAAGCCTGGGGATGGAAAAAGATCAGCTGATGGTAAAGTTTTAAAATGCAGACATTTTAGAGGTGTATGTGTATGCGCGCACATGTGCGGAAAGTAATCACGTTCAAAGGGCCATGATCCAGGAGGCAGCATCAGAGTAAATATCACAAGTGACAGATTATAACCCCAAGAATAAAACAGGAACCTGTGAGTACATACGGATATTACAAGTAAACAGATGAGGAAATTAAGATGGGAGAAGAGAAAGCTCCTCCTGAGAGCCGAAAGAAAGCTAAATAGCCCAGGAATGATGGGTTAGACACTATCTGGCAGGTTTCCACCGACCAAGGAGATTGTGAATGGGCGTGAACATCAGCAGATGAAATCTGGTGAATAACGGAGTATTTTCAGTCTCAAACCATCATCTCCCTGACACATGTTTGTTACAAAGGGAAACACAGTGACTGTCAGACAGAGAAACCTGGTCAATACTGTTACCACCAAGCATTCAAGGCACCACCACTGGGAACTAGACAAGCCTCCCGATAGCGCACTGCTGGTGACTCGATGTCCCTTCCTGCAAAGTGGTGACCCAGCTGAACCCCGAGCGACCAGATGCGCCTGAGCTGAGGCGCACTCTGCAATGACTGGTGTCTTCCCAGACCAACCCTCGACAAAGGACAGAAGGTTAAAGAGACATGCCGCATAGGAAGGATTTAGAATTAAGAAGATTTTTTTTTCTTTTTCCACAAAAGATGTAATCAGAACCACTAGGAAAAGAGAGTAAGTGTGTACACTGGATAACAGAACCCCATGGATGTTTACTTCCTAACTTTTAAAAAAATGTTTATTTTTCAGAGAGGGACACACAGAGTGTGAGCAGGGGAGGGGCAGAGAGAGGGAGACACAGAATCCGAAGCAGGCTCCAGGCTCTGAGCTGTCAGCACAGAACCCATGAATTGCAAGATCATGGGACGCTTAACCGATTAAGCCACCCAGGCGCCCCTACTTCCTAGTTTTTCTAACAGTACTCTGGTTATATAGTAAGTCCTTGTTCTTAGAAATTTCCTACTGGGGAAGTAGGATACGAGGAACATCATGCTGTAACTTACTCCCAAATGCTTCAGACAAAATAGGGAGGCAGGAGGGGAGGAGAGAGACTATGCTAAAGCAAATGGACCACAACACTGAAGGCTGGGGAGTCTGAGAAAACGCATATAGGATTCATTACCCTCCTCTGGCAGCTTTTCCACAGGTGGAATATATTTCAGGATAAAAAATACATACAAGTCAGAAAAGCACAAAGAAGTGCCCTCTTTGCTTTCAGAGGAGCACACCTGGCAGTGGCGGGGAAGACAGTTAACACACTGAGACAGGAAGAGGAAAATGTCCCAACACCAGAATCCAAGCGAAACAGACAGAACCCTGCTTTTCAAAAGTATCAAAACCAAACCCTGAGTCCCCAGCGAAGCCATCAGTTCCTGCAGGCTGAACGTGGCCCCGGAGTAGCCAGGGGAACAGACGCTGGCCCGTTGCCGGTGTTTGGGCTCGACCCTGGGAAATCCTGAGATTTCCAGCCAAAGGCTTGGGTTTTACAGGTCATGCTCAACGGCCGCCTGCTGCCAGTGACTGCTAACTCAGAGGAGCCTGTGGGGTGAGAAGTGCATTCGTTGACTGCCACAGATCAGCTCCATGACGCTCGTTCCGCAGCCCTGGCAAGGAGACAGAACCGCGCACGACAGCACGGGAGCCCGAGGAGACAGTGACAGCCACCAGCAAACCCCAGACTCCGTGCAGGGCCAGGCCTCGGGGAGGACTGCATGTGTCATGATGTGCGGACAGGTCAGGAAGCCTTGAATGCCGCACAGAGAGGAAAGTGGTGAGGGCTGGGTCAGGGGGAGGTGCTCCTTCAGATGTGCTCGCATGGAGAGCTGGCTCATGGGCTCATTCGGTCCCAATGGTGACCCTGTCACATCTTCATTTCTCTCTCTCTATTTTCTTTTAGAGAGAGGGAGAGAGAGGTGAGCAGGGGAGAGGGAGAGGGAGAGGGAGAATCCCGAGCAGGCTCCATGCTGTGACGCGAGGCTTGATCCCAGGACACTGGGGTTCATGACCTCAGCCTAAATCAAGAGTCGGTCACTCAACCGACTGAGCCGTCCAGGAGCCCCTGTCCTCATTTCATAAGGAAAGTGGGGCACAGAGAAGTTAGCAGACACCCCAGGGTCACACAGCCAATGGAAGCCAGGGACGAACCTTGGCTTCCAGGATGGACAGGGCCACTGATAAAATGTGAGGTGTGTGCAGACAACTCGTCCATGGCTGGCAAGCCCTGCTATGGCTGTGACTGGGGTGCTGCATTAGCCCTGGGACAGGACCCCTCTATCAGCCCTGGGGGGACCGGAATGCTGCAAAGAAGTCAAATATGGACAGGGATATTTCCTTTCACCCAGTGGGGGAGTGGGGTGTGCAGACAGGGAGGTGGAATATGCGGCTGCAGAGGGGTAGGGGTGGGGAGGGTAGAGGACAGAGCCAGAGACGCTGCAGGGGGTAATTTAGCAGAGGGGAAGACAGATAGGTTTGCCGCTGGATGGATCCTTCTCCAGGTTGTGAGGTGGGCTGTGGGCAGAGGCGGGGGAGGCAGGGAGTTCCGTGCCCTGCAGATTCCTGCATGAGCACACACACCCACACGTGCTGGTGCACACACTTGCCCATGCACACATATGCGAACACACACATGTATGCACATACACACACGTGCATTTTGTGCATGTGGGCACACAGGAATGCACGTGGCATACGGACACACACATGCACATATGTGTGCATTCACACACAGGTACACAGATATACATGGCTGCATGAGGGCATACAGACACATGATACATACATGCACACATACAGGTACACACACACGACCCCACAGGGCATATAGACCCATACATACATGCACGCACACACACAGGCCCACACACAGGCACACAAGGGCATACAGACACACACATGTGCACTCACACACACATGCACACACACGTGGAGTCACACACAGGCAGGTACGCACACAGCCACCTGTGTGAGGGGCCACCTGGAAAGTGGGGATTTCCAGGCTCCACAGTCTCCCTCTGGCCCTGTCTGCCCAGCTCCATGTATAATTTGAGGCCAGCACTGCCTTTTGGGGCCATTTCCTTTGTGTTGCTGAACTCTCTAAACTGGCTTCCCTGCATTATCCCTGCAGGGACCAGTAAAGATTAGGAATCGATTAGTTAATTTGCCTTGTTTTCCAAACTCATTTCCTCCCTAAGCACACGGGAACTGACAGAGGTCTGGCATCACAGTGAAGACATCTCAGCGGATCCCGTTACCCTGAGTCATGTTCTCGCCAGAACCCCGCCAGCCTGATGTCTGGACTGAAAACTGCACCAGCGAGAAACTCTTGCGTCTGAATGGGGCAGATGCCCCCAGGAGGGGGTGTTGTAGGAGGGAAGGGGACAGAGGGGACGAGGTCTGAAAGGACGGAAACCTTGCAACAAGGACTCTAGGAAGTGGTGAAAAGACTTTTTTTTTAAGAGGCGCAGGGGCACCTGGGTGGCTCAGTCAGTGAAGTGTCCGACTTCAGCTCAGGTCCTAATCTTGTGGTTTGTGGGTTTGAGCCCCGCTTCGGGCTCTGTGCTGACAGCTCAGAGCCTGGAGCCTGCTTCAGATTCTGTGTCTCCCTCTCTCTCTGCCCCTCCCCTGCTCATTCTCTCTCTCTCTCTCTCAAAAATAAACAAACACTAAAAAAGGAAAAAAAGAGAATATCAATCAGACCCCCTTACAAAAATGTCGAACACACAGACACACAGGAGACTCACGGATGACAGACCGGTCTGCTGCCAGCACCACAGAGAGGAAACATTTTAAACCTGGTGGGTCCACAGGACCTGCCTAGCCTGCGCCCGAAGTGTCACTATTTTCAGGTTGTTTTATGGGACTCAGCAAATAAGTACTTACAAGTAATTATGTCTTTAGATTTTCAGAGTAAGAGAAAAGGGATACAATGAAATCAAAGAAGGGTAAACCTTGTAATCTTCCACCTGAATTGGCAGTCTCCATGTGAACCCATTATTTATTTTTCACTATTAAAACAATGCCTATGTCCTGCTCTGTCCCTGGAAAAGACCTAGGGATGGTGGTATCCTGATAAAATTTGCTGCCAGAAAGAATCAGGCTCCGAGGAGAAAGGCTCATGGGCACCGAATGGATCTCGTCACACCTGGAACCAAGCATTGTTCATTTTGGGTCAAAAGAACTCAGGAACGTACTCCAAAGAGGTCCCATCAGCCGAAGAGAGGGCACAGTGAGCATCGAGAAAAATAAGTTTTGGCTGAAATAAATCAAGCTCTTTAAGAATCTAAGTAACAGCTCATGTGTCACCACGGGAAGGTGGTGGAAGACCAAATCGTTATTCCAAAAACCGACCAGTAAGATGGAAAAGTCGAGCGTTTAGGCTACCTCGGCTGGGACACCAAAATCTACGACAGGAGAGAGAACTTAGCTGAGAAATGATGAAGGAACTGAATGGGGAAGGGACGCCTTTGAACCCCCAGTGAACGCTGAGCCCAGCCCGCTCAGTGAATGGGGACGACAACCCCAAAGGGACCCCCAGCCCAAACCCAGGTTCCCCAAGCAGGACAACCAGATGGCTGCGGTTCTGATCCACAGAGGACGATACTCAGCCCCCCTGCCCCCGCCCGGCCCCGGAAGAAGCAGGCCCGAGGCGCATCAAGCCGCCGTCTACCACGCGCGTCAGAGGGAACAAGGGAGACAAGGAGGGTATTCGAGGAAACCACAGTCCACGCCAGCAACCCACCCTCTCCCCACCACAGACAGACATGCGTGTAAGAGCCAGAGAAGAAAAGCACAGGGAGACACTGTATTTGAGGAGACCCAAGAGATCTAACCACCAAAGGCAATTTGTTGGTCCCGATTTGAACCAGCTCAATTTAAAGGATTTTTTTTTTTTTTTGCAATAATTAGGGAAATTTGAACACAGACTGGATTGTGGATGATATTAAGGAATTTTTGTTTATTTGATTAAGGGTAACAATGATTTTGTGGCTGTGTCAGAAAACAGAGGTCTTTATTTTTTTAGAGACACTCTAACTACATTTACTGGTAAACAATTTGGAATGTCTGGGATTTAATTTTAAAATATTCCAGAAGGAGGAGAGAGGAGGGATGGGGAAGGAACCAATGATGGTGGGAAGGGAAACAGACAGACTGAAATTAGCAAACTGATAAAACCAGGAGAGGATTAAAATAGGGGCTCACTACACTCTTTTCTCTTGGGTAGCTTTTTAAATTTCCGTAATAAAACTTTTAAAAGAGGAAAGGCAGGGAAACCAAAGGTCTCCTGCTGGGGGAAGAGAGGAGGCAGGGACAGAGGCTCACTTACAAGCCTACATCTGTGCCCCTAGGCAGCCCCTTGCTGAGCAAGGCTCATGGGCTATTAGCCCTTAAAAGTACTTGTGTGTTGGGTTTGACCTCTCTTACTCCCAGGACCCTCGTGATGGCCCCAGTGTGAGTGACCCCAGGCTAGTCCCCTGGCACATGTGCCCAGTCGCCCCATCTCCACATCCAGCAGCCACGCCAGCCTACCCCCGCCCCCCAGCCGGCTGGCCCAGGTGAGGACACCACTCCACCGACTCCCACCGTGAGAAACGATACATCTTTATGGTCTGAAGCCACCAGAGTCCGTGGCTGTTTGTTCTTAGCACAAGCTGGCTGATAAAATGCTTACGTGAAAGGGGTGGGCAGAATTATTTTCCTTCCACGGCCACTGCTTTATTACCGAAAAGTAACTGGCTTGTGGGGTGCCCGGGTGGCTCAGTTGGTTGAGTGTCGGACTCTTGGTTTCAACTCAGGTCATGATCTCATGGTTCGTGAGACTGAGTTTGGACTGGGCTCTGTCCTGACAGTGTAGATCCTGCTTGGGATTCTCTCACTCCTCTCTCTCTCTGCCCCTCCTCTGCTCACATGCTTCCTCTCTCTCAAAATACAGCCCCTCCCCTCCCAACTGGTGTTCTGTCTGCATTTCAGCAAAGAGGCAGAGCCTGGTAATGGATGGGCATGATAGAACGCGTTGCAACCCTCCCTTCTGCCACACTCGCTCGCTGTGCCCGCCCTGACCCACGCAGACCCCGAGCCATGTCTCCTCCTCCTTCAAAGGAGGCTCTAAGGACTGCCCGCCACCCTGGATCTCTGGGAAACATGTGCCCAACACAGCGAAACCGCAGCAGATGCCCGCTCGCAGCTGGCGCCTCCTTACCCGTCCACCAGCCCCTGCTGCTTAATGATCCTGTGCGACTCTTCCCTGGAGATGCGGCCATGAAACCAGTGCTGCGTCCGATGGATCACTGCGGGAGGGAAGCGGGAGGGAGAGGGTCCTGGACCGTCTGCGGCATGGGCTTCCGCGAAGGCACAGACAGCAGGCTTGTGATCGGCGTGGGGCCCTGTTCCCAGGGCTACACCTCTCGTGGTGCATGCAGGGCTTGGATGGTTCGGGGAAGCTTGGGGGGCAGGGGCGGGGGACAGGAGAGGCTTCCTTTCCTTTACATGGAAAAGGATCAGCTGGCCGGCTGTGCTTACCTGTACTCAGGGTAGACGGGTGGAGGGGACTTTGGCTGCCAAGGACATTTATCCGTGTGCTCCGTTTCTGCAGAAGAAATCTCGTTAGCACTATGACGGCGGCCGACACAGCCTGCCAGCCGCCCCCCACACACACCCTCGGCAGGAGAGGGTGACTGGGTACTTGATCACGGAGTGACAGCCACTGGTCCCCCTCCGTGTCTGACCACGGTTGTTATCTTTCTAATGTTTTTTATTTCATTTTTGAGGAAGAGAGCATGAGTGTGGGCAGGGGAGGGGGCAGAGGATCCAGAGCGGGTTCTGAGCTGTCAGCACAGAACCCATTGTGGGGCTTGAACCCGTAAACCATGAGATCATGACCTGAGCTGAAGTTGGATGCTGAACTGACTGAGCCACCCAGGTGCCCCCTGACCAGGGTTTTAAAGACAGGAGCATCCCGGGGAATTCAGAAGATCCCAGCACTGAAGCAGAGACTCATTCCTCACACTGAAAGGCACTCGCAGTGAAATTTCTGGTTCAGTTTTGGGAGAAAAGCATGGGGTTTTCCACTGAACTCTAGCAGGCCTGAAGACACAGGCCTCCGGAGGCCCTGGGGCTGCTGGGAGTTCCCCACATACCCTGAGGCCCAGGTTCATGGAACTTTCTGGTTTATATGTTGTCTGTAAATCTCAGAAAGCCTGTAATCAGGGGGATACTCTGATTTTTGGAGGTCAGAACATGAGCCAGCTGAGGAAGGGACAGTCTGGGGCCACAAAGCCAGCTAGTGGTAGAGCCGTGATGTGGAACACCTGCCGGCCTAGTGAGGGTGGGTTCCGTGCTGCCCACACGTGGCCACAGGCCACCCACCAGCAAGAGGAGCTCTGAGTGGGGCCCAGGGGGTCAGAGAGCTCCACTCCCGTCCTGTCCCTCCTCCGGGAGCCAGCGGGGGACATGGCCGCTGGGTCCGTGAAGGAGCCCCACACGCCAACTGCTTCCCATGTCTGAGCCTCTGATGCCACCCTCCCCTCCCCTGATGATACCCCCAGGGAGGGTCACCCTTCTGGGAGACCAGCGGGGGTACCACCCATGAGGGGGCCTGCCCTCACCCTCCAAGCATGGCCTTCCTCCAGGGCTGCGCTCTGGGCTTCGGCCGGGTTCTCGATCACTCTTCCTGTTTGCCCGGAAAAGTCCATGGCCACGAGGGAGTTCTCTGAGACGCTGCGCTGGAAGGAAAGGCCACAAGTTCTTATGATGTAGGGAGGCCGGCCTCGGCCGCACACAGGAAGGTGACACCATCCTAAAGGTGACCAGGAAAGGGGTGATGGGAATGATATGCCTCCCCACTCTAGGGTTCGGAGGGTGGGGGGGCACTCTTGAGCTAAAGAGGGCTTTGTTTTCTCTTGAGGAAAAGAAGAAACGCTCCAGCCCCCTCGTGGCCTCTCATGCTGCAGGTACCGCAGGGCTTGGACGATAGGGTCTCTCACAGGCGCTCTGCCTGGACTGGGACACATTAAGGAATGGAAATGCTGTGGGGGAGCTCAGCCCTCACCAGCCACCAAATCCCGATTTAGGGTGAGGTGCGGACTTCCCTTGCGAACCTACAACATCTCCCAGGCATGGACCTAAAGGAGCTTTAAGGTCGGGTTTGGACAGGACCAAGTGTTCCTGCACTTTGGGAAGTGGAGAACGTCCTGGGTACAGGATGCTTACGATCATCTCTATGTGCCCACTGGGGAAGGCTCCTGCATCATGGTCTGCAGCACCCATGCCTGCCACGGCTGAACAAGGGCAGGAGCCAGACGTGGGAAGGCTCCTGGGAGAGCCACCGTTGCAGGGGACAGCCTCTGACCACTTGAACCGAGCCACCTCCCTGAACAGGCTTGCGAGGCAAACAGGATGGCGGGGGGTCTGTGCCCAGCAGTCACGCTGCCGAGAGGACAAGACCTGCCTCCCGGGCAGTGGAACAGGTGGTGTAGACTGGCTTCCCTGAGATGCACGGGCTTGTTCTAGAACTTCCCCAGGCAGCCTCGCCAGAAGCAACCTGTGCACAGAGCGCTGTGAGGGCCTCCGGAGACTCACCACTGGCGTTGCGAAGGCAGGGAGCAAGGGCTTCCTCTGCAGCGGGACTCTGTAGTTCTGGTACAGGAGCGTCCCATACTGCGGGGAAAGGCCAGAGTCGGTCACCGGGGCTGCGTGAGCCCCCAGCTCCCGGAACTTGGAGAACCCGCGGCAGTGAAGGGCGTTGCTGAGCGGTACCCCAGCCGCCTCTGTGAGCCGATGGACACACGTGTGACACAGCACACTGCCTTGGACCTGCATGATGTCACCACTGCCCCTCCCAGAAGCCACTGGCCGACTGGCTCACCCACGTTGTTGGGCAAGCGATAAGCAGGCAGTGACAACGTAATCAATTGAGAACAGTCAAGCCCACCGAATGCTGCTATGGGTCACGTACTGTCCCAAGGGCTTTATGCTGCTGTCTTATTAAAAAAAAATTTTTTTTACTGTTTTTATTTATTTTAGAGAGAGAGAGGGACAGCATGAACAGGAGAGGGTCAGAGAGAAAGGGAGACACAGAATCTGAAGACAGGCTCCAGGCTCTGAGCTAGCCATCAGCACAGAGCCCGATGCGGGACTTGAACCCACAAACTGTGAGATCATGACCTGAGCCGAAGTCAGACGCTTAAACAACGGAGCCACCCAGGCGCCCCAACTGCTGTCTCATTCAATACTCTCCATTTTAGGGAATGTGTCCTTGGCCCCATTGGATCACAGATGTGAACAGGGAAGTGAGGCAATCGCTCAGGATCACGGTCAAGCAAGGGATCTGTATTCGAAGGCACACAGTTTGTGCCCAACCGGGTTCTTCCCAAGCACCAGGCTTACCACCCGGCAGGCTCGGTGGTTCACACTGCTGGTGCCCTGGCGAGAAGCAGGGTCCCCCGCACTTGCAGCTGCTCAGCCTGTGCCCCAGTTCCCCGACCCCACCACACGGACAGGGAAGAAGGTCGGGCAAGGACAGTTATCAAGAGGCTGAGGCTCTCCCTCCATCTCATGCATGGCGGGTGATGCATTCCCAGCTCCAATCCTACAGTGTGTCCTCATTTCCAGAATAAAAGTGCTGGATAGGGGTGCCTGGGGGGCCCAGTTGGTTCAACCTCTGACTCTTGATTTGGGCTCTGGTCACGATCTCATGATTTATGGGGAATCTGACTGGGATTCTCTCTCTCCCTCTTTCTCTGCCCCTCCCCTGCTCTCTCTCTCTCTCCCTCAAAATAAATAAACTTTAAGAAAAAGAAAAAGAAAAAGAAATAAAAATAATTGAGGAGTCTCCCCTGCCCCCCCAATATTTTTAATAAATTTTAAAAAACATTTATGTATTATTGAGAGACAGAGCACAAGCAGGAGAGGGGCAGAGAGAGGGGGGAGGCAGAATCCGAAGCAGGCTGCAGGCTCTGAGTCTTCAGCACCTGACCTGAGCCGAAGTCGAATGCTTCACTGACTGAGCCACCCTGGAGCCCTACCCCCCAATTTTTTTAATGGTGACGATAGGCTGTAGTCAATGGCACGTTTAAGCACAAATATTAATAATCTAAATGCTATGCTTCCCAACAGATGCTCAATGAGAACATGAAGACAATCAGAGGAGAAAGGTGATTACATTGTTAGTGAGAGACACGCCCTGAGTGTAAAGACCCAGAAAGGCAGCAGAAGCGAGTGGAAGAGAAAAACCGTGTGACGACCAAGCAGGAAACACCATGGCAGCTCAGGTAATGTCACGTGGGTCAGACTTCGAGGCAAGAAGTCTCGATGCAAATAATAAAGCATAATAATGTGGAAGGACCAAAGAATCAATTCGAAGAAGGCATAAGTTATTCTAAAATTGTCTGACTAAATAACATGCACACGTATGGACACATGCATAGGTATTTACCTAAACACATGCGTGTGCCATGTGTCTTTACACATATGTACATGTTATTTTTGAATCCAGTAATTATACAAACATGAGAAAGAGCAACTAAACTAGAATTTAAGAGTCTGAAACATACTTGGAAATGAAAGGCTTAAAATCGATGATCTAGGGATCCCTTTAAAATGGTATAAAAAGATCATCAAATTAAGGCCAAAGAAAGAAAAAGGAACAGAAAACATACACACACTCTCTTCAGGCCACTCTCACTTCCAATAATTCACTTGAAGGACTTGTCTTTGACCTATGGGTCTTTTTTTTATATATATATAATTAAAGAAAAATGCTTTTAATGCTTATTTAGTTTTGAGAGAGAGAGACAGACAGAGCGTGAGCGGGGAAAGGTGGCTCAGTCTCAGAAATAATCAAGCCTCCTGACGAATGGTCTGCTCTGTCCCGGTCTCCCGATCTCACCTTTCTATTCCCATTTCTCTAGACCTCTGGCTCTCCACTCGTGCAGGCCCCGGCTCCCATGCCCCAGGGGACAACTGGTTACATAGGGAGACAATCCTGGTTGTCTCCATGGGTTGGGGAACGAGTGGCATCTAGTGAGAGACAGAAGGGATGCCGTTCAGTGTCCCACATGGTCCCTGGAGCCCAGGTCAAAGGCTGGCCCAGACCTTTCTAAAGATTTTTTAAAAATATTTATTTGTTTTGAGAGAGAGTGAGCAGGGGAGGGGCAGAGAGAAAGGGACACAGAATCCCAAGCAAGCTCTGAGCTGTTAGCATGGAGCCTGATGTGGGGCTCGAACTCCTGAACCGAGAGATCATGACCTGAGCTGAAGTCAGACGCTGAACCAACTGGGCCACCCAGGCGCCCTGGCTCCGACCTCTCTAACACGAAGCGTCTGTGAGAAGCCACGAGACCCTGTCTGGACAGACGCGCGGGCGCACCGGGCTGCCGGGATGACTGGCCACGTACCTTGAGGAGCCTGCACGCCGTCATCCAGCACGTTCTGCCCTGCTCGTCCTCAGCACACAGCAGCCGCAGCTCCTTCGTCTCACTCCTGACTTTGTTGGGCTGAAGGAGGTAAGCAAGGACCCGGTGAGCGTGACATGGCGGGTGTGGAGCACGCCCTTGTGAGGACAGCAGCAGGAGGTCGTCCCTGGAGAGGGAGGCGTCTCCGCCTGGCCCGGACAAGCCCGGGTTGGGCGCACCACGTGGTCGAGGGGTCAGTGACCCTCCAAAAGGGGGTCTCAGAGGACACACACAGGACCACAAACTCTCTGAAGACAAGGTGGTGGGCGCCGCAGGGACAAAGGGGCGTCCTGCTCTGTGGAGAGAAGGCTGGATTCGACAGGAGAGCCTGGATGGAAAGATGTCCTATTGCCTCCCAGGACTGAGGTGGCAGCTGAGAACGGGCCCCTGTGGGGCTCAGCCAGCCAGGGGAGAAGCCACCAAGGGTGTATCTGAGTGGCCCCGAGGATGGCCCCACGGGCGGCCCTTAGAGGGAGGCTGGCGTCACCCCCAGAGAAGGGGACTGGAGGGGACGAGCGACCTGAGGTAGGAGGGGGGTCACCGTCACAACTGTCACTGTGCATGGATGGCAGGCGCCCCCACACAGAGGCAGGGTTTTCCTGGCAATGGGGGAGAACCGCTACAGGAGCAGGCCAGGGGGAAGGGAGGGGGGCCGACCATCGGAGTTTCAATGGCGTATTTGTGGGTGCATCCCTGTGTTCACGCACATGCACACAGATGTGTATATGTGTGTGAGAACCCATCTGGGCGCATGTGTGTATATCTGTGCATTCACATGGGGGTGTGTGTGTACATGAGTGGAAATATGTGTGAACATGAGCTCTCACACAGGTGCATAGAAGCAGGGCAGTGCATGGGCACACACACTATCCTGGTGACTAGAAGCTCCTACAGACAGTGTGGGCTCCCTCGGTACCCTGGAGGCCAACCATGTGATGGGCTGTAGGTCACTACGCCTCTGGGCTCATCGACACGCATTACCCATCATATTCTCTGCTTTCCCCCCCCGAGTAGCCAGGTACTCAATGATGGACACGTTGTAAGCACAGAGCGATGAGTAAATCCACTGAGAAACTCTGTGAGACAATAAACCAGTCCCCTTGCCCCTCTCTCATGGCAGGAGTTTGCTGTCTGATTCCCAAGTCTCCAGTTAGAGGCCATCAGTGCCAGGCAGCCCCTGGACAGGGCGAGGGCGGGGCAGCTCCCCTGGGGCAGGGCGGAGGCAGGGCACCTTTATGCAGAAGCCATAGTCCGTGGGCGCACAGTACTGCTTCCTGCCGGCGATCAGGGAGAATATGCCGCTGTCCTCCAAGCCCGCCAGCAGCTGCAGGTGTCTGGGCTCCTGGGAAAAGGGGGGTCAGATTCACGGGGGAGAACGTCTCGGGCACAGCCAGGAGAAAACATTCTCCCTCACTCGTCAATGTCTGTGCATGCTCTCAATGCGTCTTTTTCCTTTCTGCCCATCCACAGGGTGCAACCATTGGGTAAAGTAAGTGCTGAGTGAAGACTAAACTCACCCAGCCCTCTGGGTGGACTTCTCATCTGCTTGGGGTTCCACCAGCCCCTCCCCTCTCCTTCCTGGCAGGAAGGGAGCAGACTATGGCTCCCTGGGGGTGCGGTCTGTGGGGGGCCCTCTGCTGCAGGGACGTTGTCAGAACGGGATAGGCAGGACTGTGTATAGGCACCACAGGAGACCCAGCAAGGTGAGCCCCCAGTGCCCCAGCTCTCTTTGGAGACCTGCACCTGGTTCTCTCCATTTCTCACCTCCTCTTCCCACTGGAAATACATGCAAATGTCCAACGCATTCCCTGAAATACCTATATTAGCACATATGAGACTGGCTGCAACCTATCAGCTGTCCTTAGGACCAGCTTGGGTGCTAACTTCCAAACTATGGAAACGGAGGCAGCACCTTTCAGGGACTCAGGCCGCCAAGGAGGCTCTGCTCCCTGGCCATGAGAGGGTCCGGGGCTGGCCACCCTGGGGCTGCAGCGATGACACACTATTGTGCACGTTGTCACCTGGTTTCTGAGAGAGGCAAGCCAGCTGGTAGCTTGGAGTTTACTTAAGTGATCACGAGCTCGGAGGACGCCTGGGCACATTTTAAAGTGAAGCTGTGTCCACTCTGAACACTCATGGCCTGGGGTGATGGAGGCGGGGGCGGCTTTAAAATTTGCCTTTGGGGTGCCCGGGCGGCTCAGCCGGTTAAGCATCTGACACTCGATCTCGGCTCAGATCATGATCTCATGGTTTGTGAGGCTGAGTCCCGCCCCAGGTTCTGCACTGACAATGTGAAGCCTGCTTGGGACTCTCTCTGCCCCTCGCTCACTCTCTCTCTCAAAATAAACATTAAACAAACAAACAAACAACAAAAACCAAACAAACAAACTCACCTTTGATGCCCCCTTGGTGGAGCAGTAAAGGCCCGACCTCCGCAAACACACGAACAACTTTCGCCACGACTTCTTCCCGAGATCCTTCACGTGCAAAAACCCCTGGATTTCAGGACAGCTACTGCAGTTGAGAAAGTTCTGCGGAAGAGCCGAGTTTTAAAAGTCGGACAATGCGGCCACACATTCGTGGAGGTATGTGGCACTGGCCTCGGACATCCTGACGTCTGCTCAGTTACCAAAAACACTCTTTCTGGGTCAGGCCAAGAATTTTTCAAATGATAGTTTTCCTTTCAAAAATCTTAAAGCCCTGCCTGACTTGCTGTGGCGGGAAACATAATTAGTATTTAAACACACGTGAGCCAGAGGACCTGCCCAATACTGATGAAAACCACAAAGGCATGAATTTCCCAGAAGACGGGCCAGTCTGATCATAGGGCGACCGGAAGTGCTGGGAACAGTGTGGACCCGTCTAGGGAAAGGTGTGCTACCGCATGATGTCTCCAGGAATGCCTCGGTGACACCACTGTCCCAGCTAGTCCCTCCCACGGGCAGCACAGCTTTCTCGGGAAACAGAGATCAAGAGCCACTGGACTGAGAGAGGACATGGCTTCTCCCACAGGTGGGACGGGCCAGTGGACACCGTCATAATGCCCCTCAAGGGATCCCTGTGCACCCTCACCACGCACACAAGCCACCTCAGACCGGGCAGTAAGCCATCTCACCCTCACTGTGCACACAGTCAGGTGACACTACGTCAAAGGGGACTCTGGAACGGACGCCGGAGCCCTGAAGCCCTCACCTTTCAGGAGGTGAAAACAGACCTGGGGATCCAGGGAGCGGAAGGGCCGTGGGCAGAATTTTGTAGCGACTGAATGTTAGTGTTTTCTTTTCTATTTGATGCCACCCAGGGTGTTGACTGCCTTTGTGAGTGGTTTATTCTCTCACTGAATGCGCTGTAAATGGACACATTTTGGGGGGCATTGCAGTGATTAGATTCCCTTTCCCAACCTCCCTGGATGAGTAGGACCAGCAGTCAGTGCGGGGGGGGCCCCTGGGCCTCCCTGCCCTGGAAAGGGGCTGCGGGAAGGCCAAGTTTTCCAGCAACAAACTTCAGGAGGCCCAGGGGCTGTTAAGGCAGGTACAAAAGCAAGTACAATGTATAACATGTTAGCCTTTAAAGGGTTTGATGGCAGCCCTGTCCTTTTTCATGCCGAAGTGGGCTCAGTATGTAGACTTCCAGGGTGGTGGACAGACCCGGGACATGGGCAGGGGAGCCCGGAGCCTCAAGGGGACCGCCAACCTGAGACTGCTCCCTCCTGCTCCCACCGCCTCTAACCTGGAGAAAGCTTATCCTGTTTACAAGTGCTTGTTCCGATTTGAAGGAGCCTGGCTGCACACGTGCTTCCCAGGTCAACACTCACTTCTGGTTACTCTGACCGCCAGCAGGGGCCGAGGCGAACAGGGGCGAAGAATGCAGCCCCGTCAATGTCCTTAGAGCCCCCCCTCCGACGGCGCGACAGGACCTCCACCCACCCGCCCGTCCGAGTCTCTCTGTGCCCAGTACCTGCAAAAGCTGGCTGTGACTGCCATTTGACTGCTGGCACCAAGTAACCATCTGTTCTGGGAAGAAATTCTAAGGAAATGGGAAAACAAACATGGTCAAGGTTAGCTGAAAAGTAGGGGAGAGCTTCCTCCCTGGGGCGCCAGTACTGCAAACATTCCCACGGCGCACAGATGTCCGTCTGCATTTAAAAAATGATGCTCTTTCATTAAAAAAAAATTAAGAAAGGGGCGATTGGGTGTTTCAGTCGGCTGAGCGTCCCACTTTGGCTCAGGTCATGATCTTGCAGTTCATGTGTTTGAGCTCTACATTGGGCTCTGAGCCGACTGCTTGGAGCCTGGAGCCTGCTTCAGATTCCGTGTCTCCGTCTCTCTGCCCCTGTCCCGCTCGTGTGGCTTCAAAAATAAATAAAATATTTTAAAAAATGAAATAAAATTTAAAAATAAAAAAATAATAAAAATGAATAATGAAATAAAATGAAATAAAAACTAAAACTAAAAAAAATTTAAAAATAAAATGAAATAATAAAAATAAAATAAAATAAAACAAAACAAAATAAAGTACAGTTCTTCTTATTCCTTATCCCACAATGGGAATGCCTGCTTCTAAAGGTTGGACTGTTTCCTTAAATGGTGAGTCCGGGACTGGACCAACGTGCACGCCTGCCTCCCAGCACACACCAAGGCAAAGGGCCACCACGCAGTGGGACTCAGTATGTGTCAGGAGACAGAGGTCTCGAAACTCACAGAGGAACACAGAGACATGAAGAGTCTCTTCTGGTGCATTATGCAAAATCAGTTATCAATTTCTAGCTTTCAAACAAAAAATGCACCTAGACCACCTGAGCCAGAAGTGGACAGTGGGTCTGTGCCCATCTCATGGCTGCTCAGCCATGAGGACAGAAGCACATGCTGGGGCAGCCAGGGGCTCCTGGAGCTGACACTTTACAGGACTAGTGGCCCCCACACCCCCGAAAATAAAAAGGAGAGAAAGATCGGGGAGACCAGCCCAGGGTGCCTGGAAATGTACTCTTCCACAAACTACAGAGTATTATTTGCTATCTGCAGAGAGCAATGAGGCTTTATTCTGCTGAGTACTTAACTGATTTGTTCCTATCTAACCGTGAACTTTTGCTCCAACTAGAAAAGCCGCCCCTCATCTCTCTTGACCCAGAGGCTAAGCCACTTTCCCTCTGTTACGTGGAAGAAGGCGCCCCTTATCTCTGGCGAGGACACAGGTATGTAGTTAAAGCACCAGAGACGAAGTTTAGGGTAAGGATTGCTCCGTGAAATAGCAACTTGGATTCCCAAATCTATCTGCTGTTGTATCAGCTTCTCCTATCAGTCCCAAGTATCTACAAGATTTCAGGAGTCCCAAACCCTGAACCCAAAGAGAGATGAGACTCACCGTAGGATTTTTGAAAAATTCGTATTTTGCGTAATTCTTCCTAAATAAAAATCTGCTTTCACTTGCCAGGGTGCTCTCCACCTGGACCACCAGCTCATGGTCTTCCAGGTATCTTTCTGCAGAGGAAAAACATACATGTGAGAGGAAATAGGCACAGTCTGCCAGCTGGCTTTACCACCAACCACACAATCTCGTTAGCTTTCCATTCCCCTTCCCGCACGGCAAGCTAGGAAGTCCAGGACTAGACGAAATTTAAGTCTCTCTTTGGAGCACCCGGATGGCTCAGACGGTTACACGTCTGACTTCAGCTCGGGTCATGAGCTCATGGTTCGTGAGTACAAGCCCCGCCCCACGTCAGGCTGTGTGCTGACAGCAAGGAGCCCGCTTTGGGTCTTCTGTTCCCCTCTCTCTCTGCCCTTCCCCTGCTCAAGCTCTCCTCCTCTCTCAAAAATAAACAAACACTAAAAAAATACTTAAATTTCTCTTTAATGCACTGCCAGATGCATGAGAGGTCCTCAGATTGGTACAGCGTTGAGGATTCAAGTCAGTCCTTACTTTCATATACTTCTTCTCAATTTGGCACCAATGAAAGTGGAGAGAGTCCATGGAGACCCCTAGCAGATCTTGCCCTTAAGTTAGGAAATCTCAACTCTCGTAAAGAACATGGACTATAATAACTGGGAGGAAGAGCATCCAGAGATAGGGTATGGCAGGAGGGACCGGAGGAGGGTAGCATGGGCGAAGGGAGAGCAAGAGCAAAGCAGAAGGGCAGCAGTGGTTTTGATCTCATGAAGTTCCTCGGACAGATGTGATGTCGGGTAAGAGAACCCTGGAGGGGATGTGCTGCTATCAGTCTGTCTGTCCGGACCCAGTTCCCTTGAAGGCTGAAGCCCATGCTAACCACATCCTAGAGCCGCTCTCGGACACGGGATTATATTATTAGGATGGGCAGGAATACACACCGTATACAGTGTGCGCGCACACACGCACTTCAGACCACCTGACTTCGCAGCGGTATCAACCTGGAAAGGTACCTCCCTCGTGGACACCGTGATTCCATGTGGCACACAAAAAATTGCAAGTGGCACCGTCCTGTTTTGATGGTGGTCACCCCAGCCCCCGTGTGTCTCCTCAAAGACAGGAAGCTAACCGTACAAAATAATGGAATATGTAACAGAGCAAATCCACGTCAGCCTCAACGTGTGAATCGATGCCGAAATGGCAGAGAACGAGATGCTACAGAATGACACAAAAGGGGTACGTGGGTCCTCCGTGGTGCTCTCCTCCTCTCCCCTGGCCAGAGCGGAGTCCTATGAAAAGTCTCCCCTTGCGGGGAGGATGAAGTCTGGAGCCACAGTGTTTCTGAATCAAAATGATCTCAGCTTGTGGAAGAACCCGTGTACAGGCTCAAGGCTGTGGTATCTGGGAGGTGTCCCCAAAACCACCTTTTCTAAATCATCACTTGTTCTGGCTGTGGAAGGAGTTTAGTATTGCTAAATATCTAATATTTTAGCTTCAAAGATTTATAATTGTGCCTTAAAATCCTGAATTCTGAGGCTACACATAGACTCAAAGGGCCACTGAAACTAGCTCACTTTTGCCTCGATTATTGGGGTAACCATCTACCTAATTTCAGCCTTACAGATCCATAGGGGCTGTCTGCCTTTTGCCCGAACCGCCAGCCTTGTGCATTTGCAGGCCCCCGGAGCATCCCCAACGTGTAATATAAGAGATAGCAACTTGCTAAAAGGTCCAGTCAATGCCTGGGGAGTGGGGGTCATGTGACTGTGTGCCAGGACCCAGGGGAACCCCCAGAACGTTGTCCTGTATGGGGTTCTGAACATGGCGAGCACATTCACGCCCACTCAGGGGCTTCCTCGCTGAAACACCAAGCACTCCTCTAACACATGCATGCACAGGGCCCGCTCCACAGGTGGTGTGAAACAGCCCCCTGACCTCCCCTTCCCCCACCACGGGGCGTCTGACCACGCCCGCTAGTGGGTGATGTAAACAGGAATAGGATCTCAATCTCACAGATTTAAAAGAGAAATCGTCGGCTCGCATCACCAACAAGAGAACACAGAGAAGACTCGGGGGGTGGGAAAGCAGGAGGTCTCTGCGGCCGGCGTGACTTAGTGGCTCTAAAACCTCCCACATCCTATACAGACCCAGGAGATAGGAGAAGGTGTTCGTTCCCTGCTGACAGCGAAGAAGATGCTGACTGGACTCCGAGGAGGAGGTGCTGAGAACACTTCCTACGTCTGCAATTAACCCCGTCAGCTCCCTGCCGTCCAACAGGATCCAATATGGGGTCCACACGTTCTGTTTCTTTTTTTCCCCCATCATGTCACTTTCTCCCGCTTTGTTTTTTCATTTTTTAAAGAACGTTAATGTATTTATTTTCGCAATAGAAAGGTAGAGAGTGAGCAGGGAGGGGCAGAGAAGGAGAGAGAGAATCCCAAGCAGGCTTTGCACTGACAGCACAGAGCCCGGTGTGGGGCTCAAACTCACAAACCACGAGATCATAAACCAAGCTGAGATCAAGAGTCGGACGCTTAACTGACGGAGCCATCCAGCGCCCCCTTTTTTCATTTTCATTTGATTTTATAATAAAGTATTATTCCCTTTAGAGTAAGAGAAGTCCATATCTACATAAGAAAAATAAAGCATAAAACGTACAAACATCATATCCCTACGAATGCTGTGTGCACATGTGGATTCCTTTTCCGAGCTTCTCAGAATAAATTATTTCTCATGTGGCTGATCGTTTCCAAAGTTTCACCGTATATAAATTCTTTATCTGCAGTATGATGTTCTAGAAATCAAGTGCTACCACAAAAAAATAGGAGTCAAAATTTCTCACAGTCCACATGTGTTCAATTTTTTTGTGTATCTGTCCGTTTTATATGTGCTTTTAGTGTGCAAACACACTCATGTATTAGAGTAGCTGCAGAAGTCCTTTCTATAATTCCTTTTTTTTAATTTTTAAAAAATATTTATTTTTGAGAGCGAGCGAGCAAGAGAAAGAGAACCGGTGGGGGAGGGGCAGAGAGAGGGGGACAGAGGATCCAAAGCAGGCTCTGCACTGACAGCAGAGAGCCTGATGCCGGGCTCCAACTCGTGAACCACAAGATCAGCACCTGAGCCGAAGTCGGACACTCAAACAACTGAGCCACCCACGTGCCCCGACAATTTCTTTCAAATTAAGAGCATTCAGATGTTGGAATGGGCTTTCGACAATATTCACGTTTGGGTCTGACTACACAGACATGTTTTTAAAGTTAATTCTGCGTGTGTGCATTTATGCACATATGCATATACATGCATGGTGTATGTTTGTGGACATATACCCTGCAGGGTCCCAACTACTGGTTAGTTTCCAAGTCACTTGTGTGTCGACAGATGTCTCCGGCAGCTGCATCAGACCCCTGTAGGATCTGTTCATGGATGTCTCACACTGGAGCCTGAGAACGGTGTCACCAGTGAATGCACCTGGTGGCAGCAGGCTGCCAGAGACAATGGAGAAGGTTTCAGATCATGTCCAAAGTGCATCCTTAATGCTAACTGTGAGATGCACTGTATAGCACAGGGGGGGCTAAAACCCCACGACGGGAAACACTGCCTGCTCAAGTCTACTTGGCATCGTCTAGGTTTAGGTTGTATCATGTCATTTCAAAGAACGCTGTTCATTTACAGGCACATTCTGACGTAGAAGTTTAAATTTGATTTGTTAAAGGTGCCTAGGTGGCTCAGCTGGTTAAGCACCCGACTCTTGATATCGGCTCAGATCATGACCTCACGGTTTGTGGGTTTGAGCCCCGCATCAGGCTCCGCATCAACAGTGTGGAACCTGCTCGTGATTCTGGGTCTCACTCTCTCTCTGCTCTTGCCCCCCCCCCCCCCCCGCTTGCACTCTCTCTTTGTCTCTCTCTCTCAAAATAAACTTTAAAAAATAAAATAAGTAAATTTGATTTATTAATCTTCCAGGAAGACTCATGAAAAGAGTTTAGAACCACGGAAGCACCTGACAATCTGTGTCGCTTTTCTCTCCTTCAACACATGGAAGAGACAGTTGTTGACTTAGACAACAATTCTGCTTTTAAGTATGTGCCCATGATTTTGTCAGCACCATCCTTTTTCCAGTAAGCATTTAAACAAAAGTCTGAAAATCTTCTTAACCTGAGCAAGGAAGTCCACAAAACACAAAACCTCAGTAAGTTCTGTAAAGAGTACATATTTCAAAACACTTTGGAGCGAGTGTGCCTACACTCAGTGAAGAAAACACTGTGAGCCAGCTCAGGGGCGCACTGTAACATTCCAGCTTGGATCCGCTGCTCTGTGGTGTGCGGACTGCCCTGGATTCTCCTGGGTCCCCACCACCTGCAGGCAGTCACCACCGTGGCACTCCACTCCGGGGAGGTGGACAAACTGCTCTCTGCAGTGACGCCGGGATGGTACAGGGGGCGGGCTCCCCCAAGGCCCCCCCCAGGCTGCCCTCCCCAGACCACAGGTGTGCAGCTAAATCACAGAGAGCCCTGTCCTGCTGTGTCCCAGCCCCTGGGAGCAAAGGCTTCCCGCATCCCAGAGGACGGTTCCGAAAACACCAGATGGAGGAGGGCTGGAAGGGGGAATGATGAAACCTCTAGAGAAACACATAGGCAGTGGAGTAGGGGATGGCAGGGGCGCGGGGGACGCTTCGCCTGATGCACACCGGGCACCCCAGAGTGCCCTACCTAGTCCCAGATGTGGGTGGTGCTCCACGAGCGTCCAGCTGTTGTCGTCCACACAGTGACTTCTGTACACCAGCAGCTGGCACAGGTCTCTGGCGGTCATGTCTGCCAGGATCTCTACCACTTTGCTCGTCCCGTCTTCGCTGAAGATTTTAACGTCCTGCAACACACAAAGGTGATGCTTCCGGATGAATAGCTTGGCTCTTGAAGGAAAAAATCTGGACCCAAGTAAAATAGAATAGGAAGAACAGTAGCGTTCCAACACATGTAGAACTGTTCTTCAGCTACCCGCAGCAGGTGCTCCTGGAGGGCCACCTGATGAAGAATGTGCCCCCTGCCAACCTGGGAGGGGCAGGGCATGTATCCGCCCTCCCCCCCATCCTGGGAGGGAGGAGGGGCAGGGCATATATTTGCCCCTCCTCCCAACCTCAGAGGGACAGGGCATGTAAGGTTACAACAGGAAGTTCCTGAAATGCCAGGACACTGCTGAGAAGACAGAGCATGCGGCCAAGCCAGAGTGTTTCTCAACCCCTTGTGTCAGGAAGCATCAGCACTCAAATGCCTTGGTGGTCTTGGGGCCGCACATGCCATAGTTGAGCCAACTGCAAATACAAACACAGCAACCCAAATCCTAACTTTTCACATCTCTACCTGATGTCCACCCCCAGCGTCTGGCGGTCATGCCCACCTATGTCACATTCATTAAGGCTCAGGAAGAGGTGACAGAAATTAACATGAATATGTTGCAATTCAAAATCCTAGAAAGGGCACACAGTTGGAACCCAGTCACAAAATTCTTTGGCCCCTTCCCACTACAAACTACAAGTCAGGTGCTGTTGCTAGCCACTGCAAATGACGAGCTCCCCAGCACAGGGGCAGTCCAGCGGAAATTCCCAGGATCATAAATATCCTCTGCCCCAGCAGCAGCCCAGCAGGGATAGGGACGCAGACTCTGGGGAAACAGGTGTTGCTTAAAAACACAGTCTTACCTCAACAGCATGAAAAAAGCAGTCAGAGGAACAAGATGGCATTTTAAATTGAGTTGTCTCCTGAAAGGGAGTTTGGTTCCGGCTTTTCCGTGGTCCCGGGCCAGCTGTGCCCGTTCCGGGCTTGTCCCGCCCAGGGCTGGCCGTGCAGGGGAGATGGCGGACTGTCTCTGGGCAGGCGGACTCCGGTGAAACCGTGTCTGCCTTTGGCTGGGTCCTCAAGCCACGCTGGGCAGACCAATCAGGTCCTTCTCTGAGCCTGATGCAATTGATTGCCCCCCAAAAGGCTCTCCACTTCAGTGCGGGTGAGGAGGGGGTGAGACACTCAGGCCAATGCTCCCGAGGGAGCCCTGCTCCTGTTTTCCCACGACAGAGAGATGAAACGCAGGACACTCAGAGCCCGAGCATGTGTTCCCTGAATCCGGGCCCGTCTGCCAAGTCTCTTGGAAATCTGAGTCCCGGCAACTCAAGGCACTTGCAACTTTGGAGCAGGAGCCTCTCCTCTCTACCCCGACTGTGGTCTCTGAATGTCAGCTGGTCCTGACAAACTAGCTGTAGCTCTCATGCTCCCTGTTCTTCTTCCAAGTGCAAACTCATTTGGAAGTGGAGGACATGTGCCTGGGGTCAAGTCCCTGTTACAACGGGGTAAGAGCAGGAGCCAGAACAGGGACTGTAGGGTCCCACAAGGACTGTCCCCAGCCCTCCAGAAGCTCACTCACCAGGAGGGGAGGCAGGGCCAGCCAGGAGACAGGGCTCCCTGGGTGCAGGTCACCACCCCTGCCTGCCACCTCTCGGCCACCCCCAGAGACATCCTCAGAAGAGAGCCAATCAGGATTGAGGGACAAGCTGGTAAGATGCATGCATTTTTAAGGGAATCTACTCATCTTGTTCCTGAGGTTCACATTTCACTCAACAGAAGTGATCCTACCACGAAACAAATGAAATATTCAAATACAGCTGACATGATGGAGCCGATAAGTCATAATTTAAACAAAGACAACATGGCTTTGTCTATAGATCAAATTAAAAAAAAAATCAAACGCCTTTATATAAAAAACAATTCAGAAAATACAAATGGGTCCATACAATCCCTTATAAATATGCTAATTGTGCTGGTCCCCCAAGTCCTCCGGACCAGGGCAGCTATGGCCACCACCAGTGTGCAAATGAACCCCTTTCCTCAGTGCCTGCGTTTCTCTGTGATCACTATCACCATCAGCTTCTCTAGAAAATCTGAATTATGCTCAAGTCTGTTTATCAATCTTCCTGGCTGAAAACAGGGATGGCCCTAGTTTTTTTTAATTTTCCCAGCCCAAATGCATTTTTTTAAAATTTTGAGGTGGGGGTAGGGGCAGAGAGAGAGTGAGACCCAGACTCCGAAGCAGGCTCCAGGCTCTGAGCTGTCTTAAAACAGAGCCTGACGTGGGGCTTGAACTCACAAACTGTGATCATGACCTGAGCTGGCTTAACCGAGCCACCCAGGTGCCCCGCAATGCATTCTTTAAACTCACTCGTCCCCTCTCCGCTGCTCCATGGCCAACTTTTCCTCCCTCCTTCAGATATCTACATATACAGTCAGTATTAAAAGCTAAGATGTGCTCTGTCATATGGCCAAGGCCATGGCTTTCAGGTTCCCAGAGAAGGCTGGGCTGGAGAACCTGCGAGGGGCCTGTGGCAGGGACAGACAAAGAGGTGGTGGTCCAGCAACGACAGGATCTCGAATCCCAGGCTGCTGTTCCGCCGGGACATGGCACACCCCAACCGCCTCCCAAACGCACCACAGCCTGTGGACCACAAACAGAACGAACCCCAGGGACAGAAGAGCAAGAAAGCCACCGGACATGGCACCAGCCTCGGCTGGGGCACGTGTCTGGAGCTGGGCAGGAGAGCATCTTCTACAAACACCAAGGCACAAGAAATGCTGTGCAACAGCCAGCCAGCCGCCCCACCCATGCCTTCTAGAGCCAGCAGCTGAAGGGGCCGCTTGAGCGGTGATCAATGCTCTTCAGTCACCACCTGGGCCATGCGGGGACTCGCTCTAGAAGCAAATAAGCCCTCAGGGCACAGGCCTGGGTCAGGGCTGCCAGGGGGTAGCTCCCAAGATCAGTCAAGTGCCTTGTACAGAGCAGGATACATAAGTTTCCCTACAGCGAGCAGGCCAGTGTCTCTGCTTCATCAGGGCTCACAGTTCAGCAGGGAGACTCCTCCCGGGGGCCCAGCCCTGCAGTGCCCACCTGGTTCAACTGCTTGCTGGCTCTGAGACCTCACCTGGTTATTTACCTGTGTGCCATGGCCGCTGCCTGGAGAGTCGATCGTAAGTGCAAAAGCACAGTGTTCCATATAGGATGTTAAGGCATCATTTACAACCTCCCTTGGCAAGGTGGGGGGAGGGGTGCTCTAGAATCAGATGGGGCTACAATCTGGCTCCACCGCTAACTAGCTGTGCACAGCTACTGGCCTCAGTCTCCTCATCTGAGAAGTGGGAATTCTCGAGTACCACTGACTTCACACTGCACACCTGGCTCAGAGCCCCCCAACCTTGGAAAGGTCTCAGCCTCTGCACCTGCTCCCAGCCCCAGGGTTGTGTTCACACTGAAAACAGAGCCAGGAATGAGGCAGACTCCATCTGAAGGCTGCGGACACCAGGGCAGGGGGCCATCGGGACCCTGACTCTGGCTTGTCATTCTGAGAAATGAAACCTCATGACTGGTAAGTTGCAGGAAAAGCCAACCCCTCAATCTGCAATGTCCTGTTCTCCGTGACAAAAGAGAGTAAGAAGCTCATTGCTTTTAAAAATAAAACAGTAACATGAAAGAGGACATAATGACGTCACGAGCATGAGGCATCTTCTCTGCAGAAGTAGCAGGGGCAGGAAAGCTTCGTCAGGCCACACAGCCTCTGACTGCTAGGCGCCGCAGCCTGGGATCAAAGCTGCGAAGTGGTAATAGAACATTCCGGACTTCCCGGAGCCCTGCTGTCGTCTCTTAACATATTCCCTGCACAGAGCGAGAAGCCAACTAAATGGAAGGAGTCTGAGCGTATCACATCATCTCCGTGGGCCCCGGGGCCCCAACGGGTAGGCTGCAGGGGTCACCTCCCTACTGTCCATCTCGCTCCTGCGTCACACATGGGGCACACCTTGCTGGCTGACTTATAGGCTCAGTCTCCTACTGAGTTCAGAAGACCTCTTTGCTTTGGCCAGACCACCTTGGAAAAATAGAAAATGGGGTACTTTCTGTTCTTTGCCCCCAGAACCGTCCACTGTGTGGGATGTCCCTGGAAGGTCAGCCTCCTTGGGATGCATGGGCTGATCGGAGCAGGGGAGTGGGCAAACTCTGGCACAGAAAACAAGAGAGTAGAGAGAACAGGGCTCTGAGTTCTCAAGCCACCTTCATCTTTGCTCTTTACCTTTGATCAATTGACTTCTCAGCTCAAAGCTCTTCCAGCTCTACGTTCAATGCATTTTTCAAAATGAGGATGTAAGCTGAGGTTTTCAGAAGCTTCTGAAGTTTCTTGTAAACCCTGGGAGGTAAACACTAATGGAGAACTCAAGTTGATAATCAGGAATGAAGAACGGCTTCCCCAGAGCACCAAGCATATGGAAACTACTGGAATCAGGATCTGAACCTGAGGCACCTGCTCTGTTTGCTTTTGCTTCTCTGCCTGTGAGACCCATCCCAGTGCTGGAGACTCCTCTCTGCCCAGAAAGATCCATGGCTTCCAAGGTGCTACGTGAAAAGGCTTTTGATTCTGGTGTTCCCAGAAGCCCCCAAATTGGGCAGCAGTAGTAACTTCGGGTGAGGTTTAAATGTAGGTTAGACGTGGGCAGAACCAGGGTTAGGCTAGATGAATTTTAGTGAAAAATAATGTAAATCTAACAATTTTTTCCAGTTCTGTTCTTTTCTACTTTTTAAAAAATGTCTGTTTTTTAAAGACAGAGAGAGACAGAGTGTGAGCAGGGAGGGACAGAGAGAGACGGAGACTCAGAATCTGCAGCAGGTTCAGCACAGAGCAGGATGCAGGGCTCGAACTCATGAACTGTGAGATCATGACCTGAGCTGAAGTCGGACACTTAACCAACTAAGCCACCCAGGTGTCCCTCCAGTTCTGTTCTAAATTATGGTGCTATTTTGAGATGTAAAAGGTAGGATAACTGAAGCAGCTCCAGTAAATATATGACTCTTCCCATGGTAATAATAATCCTGTTCAATTACACAGAATCAAACTTACTTTAAAAAAAATTTTTACTGGGGCATCTGGGTGGCTCACTCAGTTAAGCATCCAACTCTTTATTTCAGCTTAGGTCATGTTCTCATGGTTCATGAGTTCAAGTCTCACATCGGGCTCTTTGCTGACAATGTGGAGCCTGCTTGGGATTCTCTCCCTCTCTCTCTGCCCCTCCCCTGCTCACTCCCTCTCACTATCTCTGTCAAAATAATTAAACTTAAAAAAAAAAAAGGAGAAAAAATTTGCATTATAATCTGTTGACTTCAAAGTTTCAATGAAAATATATTTTAAGCCCTTACCAATCCATTCTAAAGGAGCTAAAACTCTAAAAATAACTCACAAAATAGTTCTTGAAAGTGAACCACAGATTTCAGAGCTCTCCAGTGCCCCCACCCCACTTCTCTGGATGGCTGTCCGCAGCTTAAGAAGCTGGTGACAAGGTTAAGCACAGAGCGGCCTCCCCACAGCCTTTAATGCTTGTTTCATACCAGACAGACCCACTTGGAAAAATCAATTTTGATTTGCCCATCTGTGTTTTTTTTCCCTAGAATGGTTATGTATAGCCTATTACTTTGACAAAGGCAGTCTTTATAAAGTGATATTTTATTGAACATCGAAATAAAAGCTATTTTTAAAAAGAGTGAGGTGCCCGGGTAGCTCAGTCAGTTGAGCGTCCGACTCTTTGGTTTGGGGTTTTGGCTCAGGTCATGATCTCACGGTTCATAAGTTTGAGTCCCACGTAGATCTCTGTGCAGACAGCCGGGACCTACTTGGGATTTCTCTTTCCCTCTCTCTTTCTCTGGCCCCTGCTGACTTGATCTCTTCCTCTCTCTCTCAAAAAATAAACAAATAAACATTTAAAAAAAGGACTGAATCCTCCTTCAGGGGACTAAAGACAGAGCTGAACAAAGCTACCGTGCAGGTGTCTGGGCCCCAGCATCCCCTCGCGCATGAAAAGGGTGGTGGCACCATCCAGTCCACCAGGCTATACACGAGGGCTCCTACCGGGTCCCTGCCAATCAAGAGGCCCTGTTGCTGTTGTCATGGGAACGTGTGCCCGCCTCTCCTCCTCCCAGGAGCTACTGGGCAGCAGAGCCACAGCTCCTTCAGTGTTCTCAGCTCTGTCCTGCCCACCTGCTCCTCGCTGGGCAAGGGAGCCCTGGGGAAGAGATTTCTGCTGCACTAGCTCTTCCTGGTCAGGCGACATTCAGCTATGGCCTGAACTCTGCAGCAGTGACCTTGTTGCTGACTCTTCAGACCGTCTGTCAGCCCTACGGCGGCCTTGTTGGTCCGCAAGGCTCCCTTCTGGTCTCCAGGACCAGGAATCGCGGGCCGGGGCAGGTAGAAGCCAGTAGAGGTAATGCAACCGTGACCGGTGCCCTGGCCACCTGTCCCCACTGCAGATGGAGCTGCAGGGACACACCCATGAGAAGTTCCATTACAACTTAAAGGAAGAGAAGTGAAGTCCACTCAGGGCCGCCCGCTCTCCTTCCTGAGTGCAAGGATGATGCCAGTGGCTGCGGGATGTGTGACGGGGGGAGGGGCAGGGCCACGTAACGTGGAGATTCCTAACACATGTACACACAGGCACAGACAAACAGATACATTAGTTTTGGGGGGTTTTTTAATCACAAAAATAAGTTTTCGGAGCGCCTGGGTGGCTCAGTTGGTTAAGTGTCCAACTTACGCTCGGGTCATAATCTCACAGTCTGTGAGTTCAAGCCTCGCTTTGGGCTCTGTGTGAACAGCTCAGAGCCTGGAGCCTGCTTTGGATTCTGTGTCTCCCTCTCTCTCTGCCCCTCCCCACTCGCTCACTCACTTGTACTCTCTCGCTTTCAAAAATAAACATTAAAAAATGTTTTTTAATAAAATAAACTAAGTTTCCATTGTAATGCTTGAAAATACACATAAGGGACAAAGAAAACAAACCTGACAACCAGTGACAGTTCCCAGATCTGTGATGATTCATTCTAGAGTATGCCCTTCTAGTATTCTTTTGCACATACACTTATAAATAGACACACTGACGTATTTAGGATCACAGGATGTAGAGTTTTGCAATTGGGCTTGTGTAGCTTCAGGTTACATCATACATGTCTGCCCGGCACTACACTTCTTTGATGTTTTAAGGCCTCTGAGGTGTTTGTCCACATGGCCATACGGAGCACGGTGCTGTCCTGATGGCTGTCCACGCGGGCGGTTTCTAATCTCTCATGCTCACCAACAGTGCGGCTTGGCACCTCTTTCTACGTGGTCTTAGTGCGTGTGCTTATTTTCTCTGGATAATGTGTTAGACGTCAAGCTTTATTAAAATACATCTCTAATCATGGAACACTTCCAACAAGGGAGAGGATAGACCACGTGTTTGGTAGAATTCTATTCCCTAAAATTAAATTTGACCATGTGGTAATTCACTTAGCTGCCTCACATCAGAAACGGTTATCAATGGGGTGCCTGGGTGGCTCAGTCAGTTGAGCATCCAACTCTTGATCTGGGCGCAGGTCATAATCTTAGTTTGTGTGATTGCGCCCCGCATTGGGGTCTGTGCTGACAGGGCAGAGCCTGCTTGAGATTCTCTCTCTCTCTCTCTCTCTCTGCTCCTTGCCTGCTTGCTCTCTCTCTCTCAAAAATAAACTAAAAAGAAAAAAAGAAAGAAAGAAAGAAGTGGTCATCAAGGGGCCCCTGGTGGCTCAGTCAGTTAAGCATCCAACTTTGGCTCAGGTCATGATCTCACGGTTCGTGGGTTTGAGCCCCACGTCAGGCTCTGTGCTGTCAGTGTTGGGAGCCTGCTTCAGATCCTCTGTCCTTCTCTCTCTATTCCTCCCTCCCTGTCTCTCTCAAAAATAAACAAACATAAAAAACAAAAAACAGTGTCAGTTATCAGGCACATTCTCTGCGCAGCCTCTGCTCCCGGGATGTCCACACCTGCCCCATCGCCCACTCCTCACTCCCCAAACTGTCTGGAAGCATCAATTAGGTAGAGAATTTCCGGCTCCACAGTGAGAGCGTGGCCTTTAGAAAGAACCTGCCCGTCCTGGCTTCAGACCCCCTCTCCTACTTACTGCGTGAGCCACCCTACCCTGACCATCAACACCCTCACTGCCAAATCAAGGGGACTGTCACACAGGCTTACGCCAGGTGTCACGTGGGGTGATGCATAAAACTCTCCAGCGTGCCCTACAACACTCAGTAATCCACCTGACTTGTCTTCTCCTTCTGGGGGCCACTGCGTGCCTAAAAGGTCACGCCCCTCGTGAGCTCAGGATCAAGGCCCTTGCAGCACCAACCCCAAAAGTGTTTGCACAGAACAGTTCATCCGGAACTTCCACTCCAAAAACTTCTGTCTCACGTGGAAGTAGTTGAAATTAGTAATTAGGACCTTGTTGTGCAAAGAACAGGAGGTGAAGGGGGAAGAAGGCAATGACGGGGCCTGAGAAGGGGCCCCCATGCCAGACAGGTCCACCTGCCACAGTGCGAGGAGTGGTGGCCAGTAGGAGGCCTGGTGACTGGGTGGTCCCCGGCTCTGCTGGCGCTGCGGTGCGTGAAGGACAAGCCGGAGCCTGTGGTGTGGCCAGGGCTGAGCCCCACCTTCCAGAGCTGAGCGGAGGTGGGAGCGCGCAAGCCCTGCCTGGAAGGGCACTACTGTTCAGGGACACGGAGACCGCAGTGTGAATGTATTTCTGATCTGAATACCGAACTGGTTTTGGGGGTATTAAGGAATTAGGAGTGATTCCTTCCGATTCTGGTAAATCAAAACAAAACAAAACAAAACAAAACAACCGCTCATTAACTTTTACAGACCCAGAAGTACTGCAGAATATTTACACTATAATGTTATATTTTAAGAAGAGATTCTTGTCCAAACAATAGATCAGGGGGAGGTCAGTGGGGCGTGGCTAGACAAGACAGGTCCTGGGGGCTGGGGAGGGGGTCAGGGGGTTGATCTCATTATTCTGTCTACTCCTGTGTATGTTCTAAATCCTTCACAGACAAGCGGCCCTGGACGCTCAGTCGGTTAAGCATCTGACTCTTGATTTTGGCTCAGGTCATCATCTCACGGTTCATGAGTTCAAGCCCATGTTGGGATCCTGCTTAGGCTCTCTCTCTGCCCCTCCCTCTCTTCTTCTTTTCTCCCTTTCTTTCTGTCTCTCTCTCTCTCTCTAAATAAACTTTAAAAGAATAGAACTTGATTAAAATAATAAATAAATCCTTCATAGGCAAAAACCTCAACATCCCTTTCTCTTTGTGTTGCTAGAAGAAATTGAGCATATTATAAGACTTTTTCTGCCTAATATATTGGAAGAAATGAACTGCCATCTCTCCGACTACTATAAAATTCAATAAAGGAAGGGATACTCCTTCGCTTCCTCAGTGGTTCCCAATGGGGACTGTAAGGGGTCTATTTTGTCCCCCAGGGGACTTCTGGGAATGTCTGAGACATTTTGGTTGTCAGAGCAGGTGTGTGTGTACGTGCAGGTGGGCACCTGGTGGGCAGAACCCAGCGATGCCCCTAAGCACTGGACCCTCACAAGGAAGGACTGTCCAGTCCCAAAAATCCATATGATTGGAGAGCAAGGGACATCCTGTCCTAGGAAGCAAGGAAGTACTTTGATGGGGACATGTCCCAGGAAATAGGAACCAGCCCCCAGGGGGCAATGTGGGTCTGAATGAACACTGGTAGTAATGACTGTAAGCCAGGGAGTAAAAGAATGATGGGTCCTTACTGACAAACACACGCATAAGAAAGAGGAAGGGAAAGAATGCTCTACCCAACAGCAGAATGCCACCTAATAAATGCAGAATGATGGAAAAAACGGGACAAGAATCATCAATCCACAATAGAACTAGTCAAGGGAAGACGGATGGAGAAAAGCAAATTAAAGTAGTCTCAAATTAATTTCCTTTGAAGATTACTTCCTAATACAGAGAAGAACAGTAATTTTTCGATGGAGAAACATAGCAGGCAACATCTTAACCACGTGATAGAGATTGACCCCTGTGTTGATCGGACAAACCAGTGTCATCAGCTTCACGCACATATAACCTGACTGGGTCCTGTAGAAGGTCCCCAGAGCCAAGGGGGTCCTTCAATAACTGTCGAGGACACGGACGGCATGGAACGCAAAGCATTAAGGTGTGTTCCAGGTAAAATTACAGAGACTGAGCGATCGCAAAGGGGGTCCTGGACTGGGTGTGAATATTACAAAGACAACTGGAAAACGTGAATAGGTCTTTTCACTCTCGAAATCTCAGTTCCTCTCCAACACACATCTGCCAAAAGTGCAGTTTGTATCGCCTGTAACGGCTTAATTTTTTAAAAGCGAGCTTAGACAGCGTTAGGGTGAGACCATCATTTCACAAATGCTGGTAACTGTCAAGAGTTGGTAACGAATCCACTTAGGAAGCAGAGCATTTGCAGGCACTGCTTAGCCTCCAGTTGGCTGCTTTTTTCGAATGGAAACCCAGGCAAGCCAAGCAGAAACGGCCAGCTGAGGATGGCGGACAGACTTCTAGCCTGCTGTGCTGTTATGTCTGTCTCACAGTTTTGCTCCCCTTGGACCATGGACCTGCAGGAAAGAAACACAAGCCAGGACGCTAGGGTCAGCCCGAAAACTCCTCTAACCCCAGGAAAACAAAAGGACCTACAGAAAACCGGCTCAGAAGGTCCAATGCCAAAAAGAATAAGGGCCCGACAGTGACTGTGCACAACTTACCCCCCTCACCGCCACCCCGCCATGGTCAAGGTCTTAGACTTCGGTTTCCAGGGTGGAGGAGATGCAGCACATCTCCCTTGCTTCTGTCCCTTCACCCCCAGACATCTTCTAGAGTTTCCTGAAGCCACAGAAACAGCCAATCAAAATGATGGATTGTCTGAGAGCCCGGGCCCCTGGGGATGGTGGTCTGGCATTGCTGCTGGAGCACCGGCGATAGGAGACACCGGTTTCCTCGACACCTGAATCAGGACAGCGGCCAAGCCCTGGTGCCTTAGCCTTTTATTACGAGGGACAGGTAGCCCTTGGACAATGGTTATAAAAGTGAATCTTGTATGCACACACGTGCAGTCGTAAACACGTCCATCTTTCCATGCGGCAATTACGCTGCTGAGAATCTGCCGTGTACCTGCCCCTGTCTATCAGCTATCAATCATTTATCTGTCCTCTATCCGCCTATGTATCACCTACCCACCCGCCCACTAAGTGCCCAAAGGTCTAGGTACAAGGATGTTCATTTCAGCTGTTTCTACCAAAACGAGTTGCAAACCATCAAAAGGGGTTTGCTTCAAAAACTTATGATACAGAATTCATGTAACACAGCACCATGAGGCTTTGTGGGGAAGATATGACCCTGCACATAAGGCCCGAGAAAAGACAGACAGCCTACCGCTTACCTGTGCGATCGCACTCATTATGAAAAACGTAGCCTTACATGTAATCTACAACTTTCTTGAAATTTTTTTAATATTTATTTTTGAGAGACAGAACATGAGTAAAGGAGGGGGTGCAGAGAGAGGGAGACACAAAATCCAAAACAGACTCCAGGCTCTGACCTGTCAGCACAGAGCCCAATGTGGGGCTTGAACTAAAGAACCACGAGATCATGACCTGAGTTGAAGTCTGATGCTTAAGTGACTGAGCCACCCAGGCGGCCCTACAATTTTAAGACATATGTTTAAGGCCTGACCTGGATCAGCTGAGACCTCTGTGGATGTTTCAGGTCCACCCGCATGGGGCCAGGGCAGGGTTCTGTCATAGTCATTCATTCAGCAGATATTCCTAGAGACCTTCTCCTTGCCAGGCACCTCGGTAGCGGGGACACGGTGCTTAGGATACAATCCCAACCTCACAGCCCTTCACCCAGATGGGGGGGACAGACAATAAACCAGAAACAACACCTGGGGTGCTACGTGATGGTAGGAGAGTGAGAGAGCTCAGTGGGAGAGACCGAGACAGGGGCCATGGCCACCACAGGGCAGGCAGGAAGAGAAGAGCATCTCTCAGTAGCTGGCAGGCTCTGCTCACAGATGCACCTGTGGCTGGCGCGAGGGGCAGAGATAGCCAAGGGCCCTCCCAACACAGGGGTCCCGAGAGAAGGGGGACAATGGGGCAGAGAGAAACAGAGATGGAGGCTGGGGTCATGGAAGCTGGAGTAATAAGCAGTTTGGGAAATGAGCTCATGCTGGTTGTAGAGATGTCCTCACAGATGCCACTGGCACCTGATCGCTGGCTGTGGCCAGGAGTAGGTTGCAAGTGTTTTTTATAAGATTCATTTTAGGGAACTGGTGGAACCAAAAACCTGATGGGGAGGCAGAGGAGACAGAGTAGGGAAACTGAGTCCCACAGCTGGCCCTGGACAAAGCCCCTGTGAGGTGGGTGGGGCTTATCTGGATGCCAATGGGGTGACCAAGGGACAAAGGGGAGTCTGAGGATGGAGGACAGAGAAGCAGTGATGGCAGGCAAGATGGAGTGCTGGCCAGAAACAAGGATGTTAGCCTTGCACACAGGGGCAAGTGTGCTGAGTGGCCATCAAGGCAAGTACATGGGTCTAGAAGCAGGTGACAGGAAAGCAGGTGCCCGAGGCAAGGTTACCTGGTGTGATGTGAGAAGAGGGAAGAAAGGCTGTGAACAGCTGTTTTCCACTTGGGAGAAGTGAGTGAACTGAGAGTAGGGAAAACCCTTGAAAGGAAAGAGGCACAGGGGCACCTGGGTGGCTCAGTGGGTTGAGCGTCTGGCTTTGGCTCAGGTCATGATCTCACAGTTCATGGGTTCAAGCCCCGCGTCAGGCTCTGTGCTGACAGCTAGCTCAGAGCCTGGCGCCTGCTTCAGATTCTGTGTCTCCCTCTCTTTCTGACCCTCCCTGCTCAACACTGTGTCTGTCTGTCTGTCTCTCTCTCTCAAAAATAAATAAATAAATAAATTAATAAATAAACCATTTAAAAAAGAAAAGAGGCACAGAGAGAGGTGATTCCCCTGTTTCTTATTGATCCATCATAGCTCTTTGCTTAGGATGATGCAAATATAAGGATCACAAATACTCTTTCCCAGCTTGCCAAGAGCTTACTGTTTAATGTGTGACATCGCTTTCCTTAGAGTCAAACCCTTCAATCTCCTACCCTGTGACATCATCCGTTGCTTCTTTGGTTAAGATGTTATTCCCCAGCCCAAGGATCAATTTGTTATCCAACTATATATTTTTTCTACTTCTCTTAGGGTATAGTTTTTTTTTTATTAACATCTCCATCCACCTAGAATGTATTTCAGTGTGTGTCTATTAGTTTGCCTAGGCTGCTGTGTAGGAAACCAGCGCCAACTGCTCGGCTTCAACAACAGAAACTGTCTCGGAGTCTGGATGCTGGACGTCAAGATCAGACCATCGGCAGGGCCAGTTTCTCTGAGGACTGCGATAGACCATCTGCCTCTGGCCTGGTTTGGCCGGCGTTTTCATCACTTCTCACCGTATCTCTGCCTTATCCCCACATAGCAACCTTTCTTCGTGTATCTGTGTCCACATTTGCCTTTTCTAGAAGGATGCCAGTTACCCCAGATTGGCCACCTCCTCTGGGAGGACCTCATCTTAAGTAATGAGGTCTGTGACAACTCTTATTTCTGCATGGTCACATTCTGAAGTATTGGGGGGCTTTGGGGCTTCACATAGGAACAGAGGACACACGACTCTATCCATATTGGTGTGCAATACGGTGGGGGACCCTAATTCCACTCTGCATCCAAGCTGTTTAGAACTGTCCCAGCACGACGCATCGATTCACCATACCACGTTTACAGGACACTACCCCTGCAGGCACTGGGTTCTCCCTCTGCATATGCATTCCAGAGCACAGAACTGTCTCTACTTTTAAGTCAGAATCCCGTGGCTTTTATTTATTTTTTAAGTTTATTTTGAGAAAGAGACAGACAGCATGAGCGGAAGAAGAGCAGAGAGAGAGGGAGAGAGAGAAAATCACTCACCCCTCAAACAGACCCCCTATGCGGGGCTGGAACTCCCCATCTGTGAGATCATGACCTAAGCCAAAATCAAGGGTCAGATGCTGACCAACTGAGCCATCCAAGTGCCCCCAAACCACATGGCTTTTATGATAGTAGCTTTATAACCGCAAAACCACCCTGCCGAGGGAACTAACCAGTCCCCACTCCAAGACGAAATCCAAGACCCACGCCCGCTAAACCCAACCCCTCCGCAGGGCTGGGCCCCGCTGACAAAGCCCCTGCTGCCTGAGACACCCACTCCTCTGACCACTTTGTCTCCGGGGTCCATGCACCGTCTCCCTTCAGAAGGGCCCCCACCTGCCCTGAAAATACTAGGTAGCTTGGATTTCAAGTTCCGAAACAGTGAACAAATGGGCACTTCTAGCTACAAATCAGGGTTCTGGCCGGTGTGGTGGCTAAGACACCCTGAGACTGAACTAAACACGCCACCTTTAAGGGTAAGTAGAAGGGCATTTGTGACAGAGAGAAAACACGAGGTTATGAACAGCGAGTCCCAGAAACATCCTTCGAGGCCTGGAGCACCGCATTCCCACCAGAACCTTGCCTCCTGTGGGGCCGGGCTGGATCCTTCTAGTCTTCAGGACATAAGAACAGCACACCTACTGCAACATCTTTGGTTTGTACAGAAGCCACTGGCCCTTTATTAAGGGAACACCAATTACTCCACAGAGGACGGATACGGAACAAGAACTGCCGGGATTTCAGGGGATCTTCGTCCCAAAGCTGACTGCCGTGACAAAGCAGTATCTCCGGGGCCACCAGAGACCACCTGCCTCACCCACAAGCAGAGAAATGACAGCTCGGGCACCTTAAAGACCCAACAATCCCACAGCTGGATGAGACAGATTCAAAGACTTCTCCTATTTATTAACAACCAACCCCCTCCTAAAAAGAACTCAAAATCATCATACCGCCATATTGACCCTCAACTGAAACCAGCCCCTGTTCCGACCCTGTTGGTGCTTCCTGTGTTCGCTTCTGTGCCAGGTTTAACGTAGGACTCAGAGCTATCCCCAAGATCTGCCCCCATTTTCGAAGGATCCATGCATGTTCTTCCCTCAACAATGCAATTCAGAGCTTTCCATGACCTCACACATCTAAAGCTGCTTACTAGTTATGCTCGTGGTATAGACTGGGGTCTTCATGGAATAAGAGATCTTTCTCTCTCGTGTAGTGGGTTATACAAGTCAGCCACCATCATGCATGATATCCCAGAATCTACTTGAAATTCTACTCCCACAGCTCCTGACGGCTCCTCCAGGGTCCCTTCCTCGACAGCGTCCTCTCGGGCACTGGTGGCACCCTGCTGCAGACCCCTGGTCCCCCATCCCCAGGATATGACAGCTGCACATGTTCCCAGAGGAGGTGGGAACGGTGTGCAGGGGCCAGAGGTGCACCAAGAACGTCCCCCAGCCTCCAAATGCAGGTGCACTTACACCCACCTCCGGAGCCCTGCTGGGACAGCCAGCAAGCAGTGGGGAGAGACGTCAGAGGGCATATTTTCATTTCATGAGAACAAAAATGCATCTGGCACACAGCACCTGGGCTCCACACAGTTGCCAGTGGGTTTCCAGCCACAGCGAGGTGCTCCCGGGCCTCGAAAGTCCACAGGCTCCTCCCCAGCCTGGACCACACGACAGAGTCTATCAACCCCCAGAGTGTCTGCACTAAAAATTCGCCTGCACACATTTAAAAGATCACAGGGGCGCCTGGGTGGCTTGGTCAGTTAAGCATCTGCTCGTGGTCTCGGCTCAGGTCATGATCTCATTGTTTGTGAGCTCCACTCCCATGTCGGGCTCTGTGCTGACAGAGCCTACTTGGGATTCTCTCTCGCCTTCTCTCTCTACCCCTCCTCCACTTGCTCTCTCTGAAATAAATAAACTTTAACTATGGAAAATTAGTGTGGCATGTCATGTCACATGTTTTCTAGGCTGTTCGTCCTGTTGGGGAAAAGTGCACTGAAAATAATCTGTGCATGTAAGAGGCGTATTTGGAGGTTAAGCAGGATCTTTCTTCAGCATTTGATTTTGAGAAACGTTCAGGCTTACAGAAAATCTACAAATAACGCTCTAACAATTTTCCTTCGATTCCTCAAGCAGGTTCCCCAAAACTCACATTTGTTCCATCAGCTTTATCATATCCTCTTTCCCTCCTCTGTCCACCAGGGTGAGCTGCAGACAGCTGGCCCCCCCTACCTAGTTCAGCATGTTACTTCCCAAAAATAACACTCTCGTACGTAATCACAGAACAATGATCAAAATCAGAAAATGCCATCACTACGCTACCTTTAGCTGACATACAGACATTCAAATTCAACCGACATCCAACCAATGCCCTTTTCAGAAAAGGCAACAATGGTATTTCAGCGCCTGGGATCCTACCACACAGGACCATAAGCTACATTTGGTTGTCCTGTCTCTTCTGTCTGTCATCCAGACAGTTTGTTTTCTGGAGTCTTCTATGACCTCCACATCTCTGATGAGTCCCAGCCATTTTTTTGGACTGTTCCTCAGCGCTGCTCCACATCTTTGGTGACTTTGGTGACACACATGAGACACTGTGTTCTTCTCGGGGCATATCCTCAGGAGACACAGGGTTCCTGGTGACTAGCTCAGGCCCCTAGTTAAGGTGGCACCTGCCACCTCCACATTCATAAGTGACCACCCCTCTTTTGCTCTTTGGAGCCTGGGATGTGCCTCCCCTTTCTCTAACCACTTGCCCTGCATCCTTTTGCTGGAGAATAAAATTTAGAAAGCCAAGATCTGAGCACTTGATTGGATTTATTTTTGTTTTTGCTTTTTAATTTTATTGAAAAAAATTTTTTTAGTTTATTTTTGAGAGACAGAGAGAAAGAGCGTGAGCCAGGGAGGGGCAGAGAGAAGAGACAGAGAATCCGAAGCAGTTCCAGGCTCTGAGCTGTCAGCACTGAGCCTGACGCAGGGCTCAAACTCACAAACCATGAACTTGTGACCTGAGCCGAAGTCAGGCGCTTCACCAACTGAGCCACCCAGGACCTTTGAATTTTATTTTATTTACTTTAAGAGAGCGAGAGAAAACACACACGAGTGGGGAAGGGGCAAAGAGAGTGGCAGAGAGAGAATCCCAAGCAGGTTCTATGCTGTCAGCACAGAGCCCGATGTGGGGCTCAATCCCATGACTACGAGATCATGTCCTGAGTCGAAATCAAGAGTTGGTCACTCACCAAACTGAGCCACCCAGGGATCCCAGGTTGGACTTACTTTTAAAGGAGCGAAAAACAGGCTACCAGCTGTCACAGGGACCGGGACAATCAAGCGAGAGCAAGAAATCACTAAACCCTGGCAATTTTTGGCTCCACCCAGCCTGTTCTCTTCAGCATCAGCACCTTGGTGCTCATCCCAATGGCCACCAGCTGTTGAGTCCACGTGTGGACTTCATGAACAGCCTCCCTCCCTCTTTCTGGAACATTTTCTGCCTTCCAAGTCAAAGAACGGCTTCTCCTCCTTCGGTCCCCCCAATGGTACACTAGCTCATAGCCTCCCTGCACAGGGACATGTCCAAGTCACACATGTCACTGCTGGTGATCCCAAGCCCCTGCAGACTGGCCAGTGTTGGCCCGCACGCCACACTGCAGGCTCCTGGGGGCAGGGCCCTGTTGGTTTGGCTGCCCCAGGCCCAGCACCCACTGCCCACATACAGAAGCTGCCAAAAACATGCAGAGTGGGCACATGAAAAAAACCGAGGATGGGATGTGAGGGGGGAGGGGGTGTTACTAAGTGTCCTTATGTCTGCATTATGGGATTTGGAGACGTGGTCTCGGGGCCCTGCGGGATGCTGTTCTCCAGCAAGAGACCATGCTGGGGAGGCTGGTGGGGGTGGGCTGTGCTGCACAGCTTGGAAAAGCGGCCCTGAGCCCTGAGGCCAAGCAGGACAGAGGTGGCCAGGGCAGGCTGGGAAATCTAGATCCTACCGCCCAATCCCCGCCACCCTCCATTCTTGCAATGACCCACCTGAGGACCCCTAGGTTCTGTGCAGGGCAGGGTTGGCAACCTCACATACTGTCAGAAATAGAATGTCTCCCTCCTGCATGCTGAGCTCAGCGCAGGGCGACACAGGCTTAACTTGTTACACACACTGTACACACCGCAGAAAGTGGGAAACAGCCGGAGCAAGTGCTAAGGTGTCTGCAGGACCACGAAGGCCAGGAGAAGGCATGCACACACGCTAAGGCAGGGCAGGACCAAGTCTTACCGGCCAACAGCAGCTAAGCACCCAGGGACAGCCAGTGTCTAGGGTCCCTGTGTGCTACCATGAGAAGCCCCCACACCCCTCGCTCACCAGAGCACAGGGTGTGCTGATGTGCTGATGGCTTCGGCTGGGTTAGGGCTCAGAACTCCTGATGCTCACTCTACCCTGAATATAATAATCAAAACACACAGGCCCTTTGGGTGCCTGGGGGGCTCAGTCAATGAAGCGTCTATGACTTCAGCTCAGGTCATGCATGCTCTCACGGCTCGGGAGTTTGAGCCCCATGTCAGGCTCAGTGCTGACAGACCAGGAGCCTGCTCTGAATTCTGTGTCTCCCTCCCTGTCTCTCTCAAAAAATAAATAAATATTTAAAAAAAATTTTTAATTAAAAAAAAAAAATAGACCCTTACAAATGGGTATCACAATATGTATCCAGAGCTATAAAACACTCATGACCTTGGACTAGGAATCTAGCTTCTGGGAACTTCCCCTAAGAGAAAGAACTCAAGATATAACAAACCGCATCACCGTCACTCAGGAAAGCGTTATCTATAGCGCAGACAACTGGAAAAAGCCACGTGAATGTCTAGGCACAGCCAAGAAACTGTGGCACAAGTACTCATCAGCTTTTGAGAGTGTTTTTTAGGACAACCAGGAAGAAACACGAAAAATACTTGTCGCGTATTCAGCAAAAACACGTATACAATCACATCTACCTTGACTGAAAGAAGATAAAACACACACACAGGGTCAGGCACTGAACCAAACTGCAGGTGGAAGGAAATCATTGGCTTTTTTTTTTTTTTTTTTTTAGTGTTTTTACTTTATTTTTGAGAGAGAGAGACAGAATACAAGCAGGGGTGGGGCAGAGAGAGAGAGAGAGAGAGAGGGAGGGAGGGAGACACAGAATCTAAAGTATGCTCCAGGCTCTGAGCTGTCAGCACAGAGCCCGACGCGGGGCTCGAAACCCACAAACAGTGAGATCACGACCTGAGCCAAAGTTTGGTGCTTAACCAACTGAGCCACCCAGGCACCCAGGAAATAGCTGGCTTTTCATTTTCAGATGGCTGAAATATGATTTACGTGGAAGGGTGCTGGTGAGAGCCGAGAGGTTCTGCCATTTGCTGCTTCCTCCAGTACAGATGCTGTGGACACAGCCGTCACCGTGTCCGTGGCCTGTCCCCACCGCCGTGGGCAGGGCCGTCTCCTCCTGGCCCGTTCCGAGCCCCTCAGGAGACAGACCGCATGAACACACTTCCCATGAGCCACAAGTAAAGGCAAGGGCATCATACGACACTCCCACATTTACCTGCTCAGGGTGTTCCTAGAACAAACCAACCTGTAGAATCCAGGATTCTAGAAACAGGGCGAGAAACCGCCGCTTTGGTCCTGGAAAATGTGATGCAGGACGATGATGATGAAGCTATTTGGGGATATGATAAAACAGAAACCACGTTGGTCAGCAGCATCTGGGTTCTCGTTGGGGACCAGCGGAGGACGGCCCCTGGAGCCTTTCCACATGGGCCACCGTGTGTGCCCTCCTTCCCAGAGCAGCCGCGACGTGCCTCCGGGGCAGAGGAAAAAAGCAAGAGTGAGTGGTTTCCAAATTCTCTCCCCTGAAGGACTCCACACAAACTCGACTTGGTTTCCTCCAACGACTCTGCTCGTTTCCATCGTCACCTGCTTTCCCTTCACGTTAGCCGAGAGTACAAGAGGAGACCCCAGAGAGGGAGCAGAGGTCCGGAGGGAAGCAGGAGGTGCATACAGGGCAGGATGGTGCATGAGGCGGCCACACCCCCGGGGGTTGGGGGCGGGGGGGACCTGGCCGGGAGCCAGCAGAGTGACGCTGGCCGAAAACCAGCACCCAGCCGCGGGACAGTTTCCCAAGAAGCAGCTCTGGTCAATGTCCTCCGTGACAGCGCGAAAGCCTGGCCCTTGTGCTCCGAGGGTGGCCAAGTGTTTGCAACATCTGGAAGTGCCCCTCTGGCCTACAGAGATCTGACATGTGCTTTTCACCTTCGCGACATCGGAAAACCCTTTATCCTGACCTGCAGGTGATGGCCACATTTGGAGAGTGCCCACGTTCCATGGACATGACAGGCTTTATCCCACTGGATGAACATGAGCGAGGAGAAGGAGGTGGGCATCATCTCCCAGCACGTAGGACAGGACCATCAGGAAGGAGAAAAAACAGGCAAAAGTTCATTGTCCAGCTTTGCCTATTCCCAGCGAATGTCCAAGCAGAAGCAAGAATTAACAGATTCGCTGGTCAAGGAAGATCCTCTCTTGCTCTTAGATTTGGGGGAAACTCCAGGGAAAGACGAAGTTCGCACGCTCACATTGTAATGCTTTCTACATCTGTGAACACCGTGGAATATTCCATGGCTGTCTGTATCTGTGGACACTGTGGGATATTCGATGCTCTGATAAAGAATCAGGTCGGGGGCTCACAGATTCAGAGAATTAATATTTTCCAAGATACTTATAGCCCAGAGAAACCTTAGCAGTGGGGATTTCACAGTTTCCTGATGGGACACACCCCCGCACTTCCCATCACACACAGCTTGACAAGTGGCCTGCTCGGGTCCCTTGCTTGAATGCAGACCCGTGATGACAGGTCCCATTAAACGTTGGGAGTGATCTCAGGCTGCCTCCCTGGGGGCTCTGAGACTCTTGATTTTAGAGCTATCCCCAGAGACCTCCAAAGATTGCTCTCGACAACTGGGCACCCTATCCCAAAGCAGGTTCCGTGGGCAGTCTGTTGTTCACAGAGAGGGTCTGTGATCAAAAGCGTCTGAAAAGCTCTAAGCTGCCTCCCGTCACTGGGTTTCCTTCCATGTAGGATTTTTCAGGTCCTCCAAATATGAATTCCTAATATGAAATGTGAGTTTCCAAGAGGGTGACGGAATACAATCCTTCTCAAACTTCGTGGATGTACAGGTTTCTTCCCACGACTCTGGTAATAGGGATTCCAGAAAGCATAGGGTAAACGAGACAGGTACTAGGTTCTCCCTCAGTGTGATACCGTGCGAGGGGACGCAGAAAGCTGGGAGAGCCAGCCGCCGCTCTGTGACTCCGGGCTCCGACCCAGAAGAACTGATCGGGGGCTCATTCCCTGAAAGAACACTTCACAGCCTCTGGCTTATTCAGACCAAGGCTGACGTGCGAGGGCACGGTCACAGCACCCACGGAAACTCGCAAACACGACTCAGGACTGCTCACGGTCTGCATTCCTCTGGTCCCTGCACAAGTTCACAAGGCTGAGACAATCCATGGTCCCATGACATGCTTGTTGACACGTCTCTGTCCCTGTAGATGCCTCAAAGGCTCTCTGCCTCAGAGCCCGCTGGTGCAGCACTGTACCTGGGATGGGACGGCATGTCCACACTCCTGGGGTCTCCCGTGGTCGTGGTGGCATCATGCACAATGGCAGAAGGGACGGGCCAAGACATGATCTATGCTGCCCGTGGGCTCTGCTTGCTTGGTTGGGCTGAGTTTACATGTCCCCTCAGAAGGAATAAAAGGTCTTATAAAGTAAACGTCCACTTTGGTTTAGCAAGACATATTTCCTGTCTGTTCAGAGTACTGCTGGGGTTCCCTGGGAACACCATGGACTTGAACCTTGGGCTCACTTCTTGGACATGATCCGTTACAGCTGTCCCTAGGGATTGACGAACACCAGGCTTTCCCAGAGTGTGAGGGGTGGCACTGGGCTTCAGAGACCTGGCCCCGTTCCTACTGGGGTCTCTCAGCAGGAGAGAGACAGGGCTCCCTGCACTGCCCCCCAGGACGTCCTCAAGTGGTATGAACAATCTCTCTGCTGAGTGAACTGCCTCAGAGAGATAATGAGTGAAAGCTCATTACCTGAATTTTTAAAAACCAACAGTTTATATTCCTACGGGACTGATGGGAGGTGGATGGGCAAAGCGGCAAAAATAGGGTGATGTCCCCCATCTGAGAGGAGGGGCAGGGCTCCGGTGGGGGGTGATGGTGGCAGCTACGAGGCAAGGAAGCCAGGATGCCAGTCTGAGGGATACTGAGTAAACAGGGCTTTATCTCCGAGAGCGACGGGAAGAGCTGATGCGTACAGGCAGACCCTCATGTTGGTAAAGCGACGGTCATCGAACAGCAGCATCTTCTCGGTCCTGCTGGAACCCTGAGCTCTGTTCTCCTGGGCTCCTGTCCCAGGACGCCCTATGGCTTCCCCAAGTGTCCAACAGCACCAGATGGCCCCCGTTTGCCCGGCTGGCGATGTGCCACTGAGGCCCTGGCTCCAACGTGCTCTAATCCTCGGAGGCACCAGAAAGGAGACACGGGCACGATCTGGAGGTGCTAAGAAAAAGAGGGCTTGCACGGCGTGGGGTGAGGCCCTCAGGGTGGAGGTTGACGAGAAATTGCTGGGCTCCAGGGTGGCATCTGGCCTACCTGAGTGAACCGGAAGTCGGGGCATCGCCACACCGGCACATTCCACAATGTCCACTGCACTTGGCCATGGCGGTGGGTTTTTCTGGCCAGAGACGGGCTCATGTAAGCAGCACGTTCATTAAATGGTAGTTGGAGCCTCAGGAGACCCACTTTTGATCATTAGTAATGTGCAGAGCCCTATGTGAGGCAATTAATTCAGTTCCAGAAAATTAATTTTTAAAAGTGAGCAGAGGGAAAAGAGGGAGCTGGAGCTAAGACAAAATTCACGCCCTATTAAGAGTGGGGTTAAATATGTGATTAATTGTGTTTGAATAAGAAATGGAAAAGCCTGTTGTCACAAGTCACCAGGCAGCTGCACTGAAACCTTCATTGGCTGGGAGGAAGGCCAGCTGTGAAGGCTCGCTTTAAATTCGGAAATTGAGACATTGCTTTTTAAAAATTTTTTTTAAGTGTTTATTATTTTTTGATAGAGACAGAGCATGAGTGGGGGAGGGGCAGAGAGAGAGGAAGACACAGAATCTGAGGCAGGCTCCAGGCGCTGAGCTGTCAGCACAGAGCCAGACACGGGGACTTGGGGCTCAAACCCACGAACTGTGAGATCACGACCTGAGCCAAAGTTGGAGGCTTCACTGACTGAGCCACCCAGGTGCGCCAGAAATTGAGACATTTCTAACAGCATCACTGTTCTTTTCTTAATCAGCGCTCCCTGCATGGCTCTCTTGCCCTCCCCCTGCACCCCTCCTGCCCATCCCCTCCCCCCACCAATTATCAGCATCTGGGTGCAGCTGCTTCACCAGCTCACTCACTGCTCTTGCTTCCTGCCTGTGGATCTTCCTTGTGTCCTGCCCCAAAGCCTAACGCACCTTGTCCTGCTGGAATGTGGTGCAGCCACACACTGCCTCGTTTTTCCCTCTGCCATTAACAATTCTGGGTTCCTGGCACACAGACCAGTGTGCAAACAGAGCCACGGCCACAGAAGAGGACACAAGTTCCCTGGACGCAGAACAGGGCTGGCCGTGGCAGCTGCCTCCCTGCCCCTAGAGCCACTGTGACGACAACATAAATGTCCTTACCACAGAAACCAATCAGGCCCTTTGCTTCTAGAGGCCAAAAGCACCTGACAGAGCACGTAAGCCACAGTCCCTGACTTGCCGAGGCCACAGATGCAGGCAGCTGTGGGTGGTGCTGTGTGGATGGTGTCAGACCTGGAATACGAGCTTCCTGTCTGGCTCTGACCTCAAAAGAATGACGGCTATTCCAGAACATGTACTGACCTGCTGACGCTTCTTATTCAAAAGCATCCTTTTTAAATAGGTTTTTTAATGTTATTTATTTGGTGGGGGGGGCGGGGACGGGCAGAGAGAGAGAAAGAGAGACGGACAGAGGATCCCAAGTAGGCTCCCTGCAGTCAGCACACAGCCCGATGAGGGGCTCGAACTCACGAACAGGGAGATCATGACCTCACCCAAGTTGGACGCCAAACTGACTGAGCCACCCAGGCATCCCCTGAAAAGCATCCTTTTTAGCAGGAAATGGCAGTCTTCCCTGTTCTGGAGAGGAGGGGTTTTCACTAGGGCGGCTGGGGGGCGGGGGGGGGGGTGTCTCCCGGAAGGCTAGCGGGGAGCTAATGCCATGACACCGGGACAGTAGGGAGCATGCGGGCTCCAGACTCAGGCAGGCCAGATTCACTTTCTGTCTCCACCTCTGGCTGCAGTATCCAGCTGCTGGGGCCCCGGTTTCTCCCTACGAGAGTCTCTTTCCCATAGTCTGCACAAGTGGTGTGAAAGTTAACGGTGCAGTAACCACCATGAGGCAGGCACCAAAAAACACAGACAGGGTCTTCCCCGGGGAGGACCTGCACGTGATGCCCAGTCCAGTGTCCTCCGAGTCATCCAAAGCTCCCACTTGTCCATCCCGGAGTGCAGACAAAGTATTTCTTAGGCTTTCCCGTGACCTTTCACGGACACACCCCTAAAGGAGCTCGATCCCTAAGGACTCTAACTCGGCCATCGCCACTTTATGGATCCATGTGCATTCCTGGTTTCTCAGGTTTTCAGTGGTTGGTTCACATAAAGCACTCGTTTCCAGGGCTACTTGCTACCTCTGAAACTTAGGACCCAAGAGAAGTTCTGGGGTCTGCCCTGGGGCTGGTGGGAGGAGCCTCCCCCCTCCCACTCCTGAACGGCCTTGAAGGGGATGAGGCACCTATTTTTAGCTGCTAGCCCTGCAGGGGTGCCTGAGGCAGCCCACTCTCCGGAGGGGCATGACCTCCAGCCTCTGCGCCCAGAGAGATCAATCACGAGACACCCACACCCACCAGTGTTGTTCAGGAACAGTCCCAAGAGACCCACTTTCCTGGGGAAGTCACACTGACCTTGGGACCAGAGCAAGGTCACTCTGCCCCGCACCCTGTCCTTCTGAGTCCCTCTCCAAGCTGCTCACACAGAGCGCCCCTTTTAAGGTAATCCCTTCTAGGTGGGGTGCCGTCAATCCAGTAAGGGTCTGCAGCCACTTCCAGGCAGGGCCGGAGCTGACCCCATGATGAGAGCCGGGGGGTCCTTACCCAGCGCCCCAGGAGGAGAGCAGTGCACGACCTTCTAGTGCTACAATGGAGACAGGCAGCGGCTGGGGGCTGCAGTGGGGAGTGAGAACATGCCTGCCAGTGTCCCGTGCAGGGAGGGGGCGTCAGGGGTTCACCTCTGATCACCTGGGACCTGGACAGAAAGACAATCCTGTTCCTGTCAGGCCAACAGCACTGTGCCTCTCTCAGGTTCCTAGGCTCGGGCTGAAGCTCAAGGAGATGCCACTGGCCTCCGCAGGTCACAGGGCAGGCGCTGCACCCTCTGTTGGACCCTCGTCATTGGCACTGAGCCAGGCACGCAGTAGGCACTCAAGAGTTGCTGTCAGACCAATGCACGCTGTACCAAGCTACAGACAGACACCAAACAGTCGTGACTCAGACGAAGACTACAGTGGGTGTGAAGCACTTGACTTATCAAGTCACAAAGAAGGACCAACATTCTCTAGATCCACAGGGCACTGACAGCAAAGAGAATGTTTCAGAAGCTTGAAGACACTGTCCAGACTGCAGGATGCAATTCAGGCGTGAGGCTCAGTCTCACGGCTCATGATCTTTTTTGTAAACAATCACCCTTATCCACACGACAGCCTATCTTTTCCAAATGAGTCACCAAGCAGTTAAAAAATGCCCTGTTGATTTTTTACCACAAAAGTTCACTTTCTGGATATTGATTTCATTTCACGACCCTCTAGGAAACAGAATGTTATCAAAGATTTTCTTAGGCCTCTGCATTTCTGGTAAATATTGGATGAGAGGTTATTAAGCAACTTAAGTCATTCAGATAAATTATCCATTGTTACCAACACGATAGGATGGCATCCTTCACAGAAGCTGTACCTTCAAACGAGATTTGCTCAGCTCTTTATAATAAACCGGGAAGACTCCACGTAAAACCGCAGCCACGGGTTTTAGACTCTCATGGGGCAAAGGGGGTGTTTCACCAACACGAACCACACTTCATGATTTCATTTTACCAGCCACGAATGAATATGTCCGCACCTGCTCTCAATACTGGCAAAGCCATAAAGTTAATTGAAAATCACTAGACTCTGGTTTAAGATACTAACAAAGAAACCAAACGTCGTTGCTTTAAAATTCATGTAAAGCAATAAAATAAGCAGAAAACCCGAGAAGTGTGAGCCTAAGACGACCCCTAGACTAAGCACTGCTCGAGGCAGACATCACCATCACCAGGGTTCGGAGGTGCACTGGGCTCACCGGCTCCAGATGCAGGAGACAGTCCCAGTGACTCCCGAGACCCCATGGGCCAGGCTGCTGACTCCACGGTACATCGGCTCACACTGGTCAGGCCTGGGAGCAGGCAGAGACAGGTACCGCCCAGCCAGGTGGGTATGGAGCAGGGATGGGATGAGGTCACCTGTCCTGTGCTGCTTCCATCCGCAGAGGTGTATGGTGGGCAAGAGAGGGGGTGCACCACAGCTCCTCCCCTTGATGGTGACAGCCAGGGGACCAACATGGGGGGGGGCAGTCAGCATGTCAGGACCCCAGATCTAAGGGCAGGGGGGCAGAGCTGGCAGGAAGGAACAGTGACTGTCAGTGGCTGGTCCCCACACAGTGATGTCTAATCCACACAGTTTAAGGCTTTAGGTGTGGGGTGGGGGTGGGGGGGCGCCAGGGTGCTCACAAGAGACCTCAGGACTCTCCGGTCTCTGCGGGCTCGCACAGCACGGACTTCTTACAGCTCCCAAGAGTCTGAGACCAGGCAGGGTGGTGTTCTGCTGGGAGCCCCTTCCGGGCCCCTAGAAGGCCACCTTCTTGCTGCAGTATCCCCACCTGTGGCAGACAGAGCTGTGCGCTGCTGGCCGGTCCCATAGGAACACTGGTCCCACCGTGGGGGGGTGGGGGAGGGCAGTCGGCACCATGGTCTAAACCTGCCTACCTCCCTCCCGAAGGCCCTGCCTCCTACGCCCTCCCAGTGGTGGCAGGGCTACAACATTGCTGACTGCAGACACAGGTCGGCTCAAGCCACAGGGAAGACACAGACCATGGCAGGGTCGGCATGGAAGGCCCTCCACAGCCTGACCAGGGGTATTTGCACCCCCTGGGTACCGTTGACAGTTCCCGATCCTTCCTAACAGAGTAATGACCTCTTCTGGTTCATCACTGTCACCTCGGCCACAGTCACTCCATCACCTTCACCTGAGTTGGCTTGTCACTCTGCTGATATGACACTAAGCTCCTCCAGAGCTTTCCAGCCTCAAAGTCCGGACACAGCAGGACTCAAAGGTCACAGCTGAAGTTCTGACACCAGAGGGGTCGGCAATGCCCCTGGAGTGTTGGGGCTGAGGGCTCCTCTCCCCCGGGGACAGTCCCCCCTTGCCAAATTCTCTGGGCCCTGCGCTGAGTGGCGAACCCAGCTGTCTCCCCCACCCCTGCAGGGTGCCCAGCCTGCAGCTTGTATGTCTCTAGAGAAGCCCTGCCGGGCAGGTGACAGAACGACGCCCCCAGGAGCCTGCGACCTCATCAGCACACCTACCGCCCCCCGCAGTCTGTCCCAGGGTCCTGCAGGAATCCTGCACACCACATGGCCGTCCCCTGCACCACACGAGAATACTATGCACCACGTGGCTGTCCCCTGCACCTCACGGGAGTACTAAACACCACTGGGGGTACTTCATATCACGTGGCCGACCCCGCACCATGTGGGAGTACTGTGCAGCACTAGGTGGGGGTCCCCTGCACCTCACGGGAGTACTAAACACCACTCGGGGGTACTTCATATCACATGGCCGACTCGGCACCATGTGGGATTACCATGCACCACGTGGGGGTCCCCCCACCACGCGGGAGTACTGCACACCACACGGCCGACCCCATACCATGCGGGAGTACTGTGCACCACATGGGGGTCCCCCATACCACACAGGAATACTGCACACCATATGGGGGTCCCCCGTACCACTCGGGAATACTGTGCACCCTGCAGCCATCCCCGAACCACAGTGAGCAGGACGCCTGTGCAACAAGCAGCACCCTGCCCACATCAGGGTGCTCACTCTCCGGAGCTGTGTACACAGACCCTGCACCTGACACTCCTGCCGCCTAGCAGCCAGCAAGGGTCACTAGAGAAGGAAGGTGAAGGCGGGCTGCCGGGATCCTGGAAGAACAGTGTAGCCACAGTTTCTCAGGCAGGAATGGTTTCTCTTCCATACGACTGTTCAAACTTCTGATTTGCGGAGACTGCTCTTGACCGTCTCACCATCCCAAAGGTGATACGCTCTCTTCTTTCCCCATGCTCACCACGCGGTGCCCAGAGAACAGAGGTGTGTGATGGGGCCATGTCTGTTTATATGATTTTGGAAGAACTAGGCTATGAGATCTAACTGCTCCTTCTGACTTCATGTGAAAGGAGCCAGAGCAGCAAAGTATCCCTTCCCCTCCAGGCAAGTGGGGAGAAGGGGCCCAAATGCCTTTGACTTTGACTGTAGGCAGGGATGCCCTCACCATTTGGGACGGAGAGAATGTGCTCCATCTCCAGGTTTCAGGAGCATCCATGCCAATGACACACTGCTCCGAGAGCGAAGGTCGGTCCTGGGAGGGATAGGCAGCGTCCCCCTGGGCCAGTTCCAACATGAGGAATGTGGACTTCTCACAAGTAGAGCAAAGTGTGAAGCATCCTTCCGGTGTCTGCTAGGGGCAGCCAGCCAGAGGGAAGTGGGCGAAGGAGACGCAGACACCAATGCAGACACTGTGATCCCGAGAAAAACAGCAGGCAAAATTCCTGAGTTTCCAGATTCTGCTTACAGAGCTGGACAGCCCATGGGGGTGGAGGCCTGCTTTCTTGCCAACCGCAGCCAGAGCCAGATAAAATTTTCCCGGTCTTATTTTAGGATGGGTAACGCTGTAAACAACCCCAGTGACCGATCCACAGACAGACTGTCTAGACCCTTATTTGAAGCAGAAGGTCACCAGGGAGGCAGGCATCACAGATGCCCTGGAGGCATGTGACAAAGAGTTGCAGCCCCACCAATGCTGGCTCCCGGACAGGGACACTTACCTCAGCTTCTGAGAGTGATCGCGGGACCCCGCAGCCTGCCCTGGAGTCGGAGATCAGAACGCAGGAGCTGGTGAGGGAGCCTTAGACGGAACACTCCCTCCTGAGGGGGCAGACCCTGGGGGTGGCGACGGGTGTGGGGTGGGTGGGTGTGCAGAGCAGAGGGCGGTGGCTATCATGAGTGAGGACAGCAAAGGCAGGGAAGTGCCATCAGAATGAAAGAGTGTGATTCTCAGAGAAAAGGCAAAGAAACTTTTGAAATACACTTGGTGCAAAGAAGGAACATCAAGATCCCAGGAGGCACTGAGTTTAAGTGGCTAAGATCAGAAGTTCAGGATGCTACTGTCAGTTCCAAGCCAGCCCCGCTGCTCACATGGGGGCTTACACCCAGCCCTGCCGCTCACTCTGGAGGTTCACACCCAATCCTGCCGCTCACACTGGGGGTTCATGCCCAGCCCCTCCACATACACTGGGTCACTCCTGGCCCCACTGCACACACTGGGGGTTCATGCCCAGCCCCATTGCTCACTCTGGGGGTCACGTCCAGCCCCACCAGGCACACTGTGGGTTCACACCCACCCCTACCACTCACTCTGGGGGGTCATGCCCAGCCCCAATGCTAAGAGGGTTCACGACCCACCCCACTGTGCACAGTGGGGATTCACACCCAGCCCCACTGCTCACACTGGGAGTTCATGCCCAGCCCCACCGCTAAACTGGGGGTCCACACCCAACATGCCACCATGCACACTGGAGGTTCACACCCAACCCCACTGCTAAAATGGGATCCACACCTAGCCCCCCTCACACATTGAGGGTTTGTACCCAGCCCCACCATGCACCCTGGGGTCACACCCAACCCCACCCCACACATCGGGGTCCTACCTAGCCCCACCGCACCCTGGGGTCCCGCCCAGCTCCAAGAGTTACAGCCGGGTTTTAGTTTCCCAACTGCGAAACAGAGAACATTTGCACCTGACTCTTAAGGGTGTTCTGAGGAATAAGTGAACAAATAAGTAAACACAGAAACTACTTAGAACAACACTTGGCACATCAGGATCATTCCGTGAATGTCAGAGGCTGCCGTCACACTGTAGTTATACCGCTGCCCCCTGCCCCCCCGCACTATAGCATCACCGGGTCTCTCTCCCAGGCCTGCGACCCACTGTGGTCCAGGCCCTGCCAATGTGGACAGATAGAGCTGCCGGCCTGTTTGCCTGACAAGGCGATCACTACTGATGTGATGCTGGGTAACTACTGAAGCTTCTATGTCCCAGTTTCCTCCCAGAGGATAATGGCTGTACAATATCCAGCTCAGAGCCCTACTTTGAAGGCAGAAATGGTTAGTTTCCCATCCAAGTACTAACCAGGCCTGACCCTGCTTAGCTTCCAAGATCAGACGAGATCAAGCGCGTTCAGTGTGGCATGGCCGTAGACCGAGAAAGTGTTAGTTTCAAAAGGTGGCTGTCATCTTCTGGGTCAAAGAGTTTCTGCTTTGCACAGATCATATTCCAGATCAGGAATATAATATGCAAAGTCTTCAACTAGACTCAAGTTCTGGTGTCTGAGAAACACCTCATTTATCCAGAGCTCCTGGGGGGTGCCTGGGTGGCTCAGTTGGTTAAGCGTCCAACTTTAGCTCAGGTCATGATCTCGTGGTTTGTGGTTCAAGCCCCACATCGGGCTCTGTGCTGACAGCTAGCTCAGAGCCTGGAGCCTGTCTTCGGATTCTGTGTCTCCCTCTCTCTCTGACCCTTCCCTGCTCGCATTATCTCTCTCTGTCTCTCAAAACTAAGTAAAAAACATTAAAAAAAATTTATCCAGAGGTCCTGGCCAATGAAACTGATACAGCGGGGAAATTTTTAAAGGGAACTAAATAAAATTCATTTTCAACCACCAAAATTCATTTTTAATCACTTTCACGAGACTCTTTCCGAAACACGTAGATACATCACTGACTTAACAAATGGAACTGTGGCTAAGGAATCGGAAAGCTCTATAACGCAAAAGTACGGTCGCGAGAGGAAAAGAATGAAAAGATCCCACGATTACCCTCCCTTCTGACAATATCAAGCCAGCACATCTGTCCCGGCCGCAGCCGGGTGGCCTGGCACTCACACCAGGGCCGTGTGCTCACCTGCTTCGCAGCCGCCTGGCTGGGAGGTAAGGAGCCTCTGGTCAGCAGCGGGGGGCTCCCGGGGCCGCAGAGCTCCGGGAAGGGGTTGGGGATGGCCGGCAGAGACGAGGTTCGGAACTGGTCGTCTTCTTCCTGCAGGCGTCTGGGAGACACACGACCACTCGTTAAATGCTGCCATCCGCTGACACGATCCAGCAGTCCCACGTCTGGGGATGTCCCCAAGGAAACTAAAGACGGACCCTGACAGGTACCTGTGTTCCCGTGGGACTGGTCACATCGGTCCCCAAGGGTGTCCACAATGCAGGCATGGATTAACCAAATGTGGTCTATCCATCCAAGGGACACTACTCAGCCTGACCGAGGAAGGACACTGACGCACAGGTACACCCTGTGGACATGGTGCTGGGTGAATTCAGCTGGTCACAAAAGGGCAGATCTTGTGCGACCCTACTTCTGTGAGGTGCCGAGGGTTTCCAGACCCCTAGCTAGTACAATGGAAAAACACCAGTGACTGGTGGCCGGGGAATGGGGAGTCGTGGTTTCACGGGGACAGAGTGTCACTTCTGCAAGATGAGCAAGTTCTAGAGCTAGAACATGAGCGTATGCACCATGCAATATGCACTTAAACATGGCCATGCGTCCTGTTCTACAACAAAGGTTTTGTTTTTAATTTTTTCCCCAAAGCTGCCATTCTCAGACTCAAAGGGTACTGATTCCCTCACACATTAAACACCCTCTCTGGATGCCAAGGGGTGCCTGGGGGGTACTCAGTTGGCTAAGCATCCCACTTTGACTCAGGTCATGGTCTCACGGTTTGTGAGTTTGAGCCCTTCATCGGGCTCTGTGCTGACAGCTCACAGCTGGCTTCGGATTTGTCCCTGTCTGTCTGCCCCTCTCCCACTGGCACTCATAAACTTTAAAAAAACTAAACAAAATAAACCATGCTCTGCACATGACACATCCTAGATGTTTTCTCCAAACACCTCACGGGTTCTGTTCCATGAACACTGATGTGTGAAGAGGTTTTGAAAGTAAGAGCACTTTCACGAGAACAACTATGTTCAATGACCTTGGAGCGAGTGCTTCTCCGAACGCATGACAACACGAGAAGAGGCTCCCCGTGTCCTGGTCTGGGCTGCGGGATGAAGACTTGCTTACACAAGAAAGGTTGTTGGTACTGAATTGGAAATAAAGGCCCTGCACAGCCATCCTCCCCAGGACATGAAAGCTCGTGTTTCCATCACAGCCACTGCGGAGGAAGCACCAGGCTGCCTACTTGTTGGCATTTCCTCCCAAGCAAAACCCATTCGTCATACGGCAAAGCCAAACACACACACGATAATGGATCAGATACAGTTATGAAAACAGAAGAACGAAGTTCAAAGGAGAAACAGCTGCAAAGGGTCCCTCTGTTTCCTTTTCCCGGGGTCCCGCCGGTGGCTTCCTGGCCACGCTGTCCTCCCAAGGGCGGCACTGCCCAGTGTCCAGACGCCCACTCTGAGCTGCGGCATGAGCCCTGCCATCACCCAGCGTTGCTGGTCCTTGCTGACATAGGCCTTGCGAAGCCCTTGTAGGCGGAGTCATCCAAGAATTTTCTGGACTCCTTTTATAGTTCTACTACATTAATGATCCATTAATGGGAATTTGGCTGCTAGAGAAATGCAGTGATCACGCCACAGCTTCTCAGCTTCTCTGTTTACCAAGCGATCCTGACCTGGAGGGGCCCGCCCAGCCATTCCACGGGGACCAAGAGGCACCGTCTGCAGCACACGTGCTCTCGGGGTGGGAAGGGGGTCAGTGATGTGGGGTACCGTGGCCCCTCCACAGCACCCCCATATCGTACTAGAAAACAGATGTGCGCTCAGGAAACCCTACTCTTCCCACACCAGCCTCTATCATGGCCATGGTGTCCGGCTGACACGCTGTCCCTTGTCCTACAGAGCAAGAGAGGAGGAGGAAAGCCCCCAACAACCACTGACCGGTGACCATCCTGAAGCAGGAGAGTTGTATTGTTTCGGCTTATATACAAGATGCCAATGTTCTAATGTTCTGGTTGTTCCCCAAAGCTTCTCTTAATGTGGTTGTTTTGAAAAACTTTAGAACCCATGTGCTTTGGGGGGTGCCTGGGTGGCTCAGTCTGTTAAGTACTCACTTGGGCTCAGGTCATGATCTCACAGTTCATGAGTTTGAGCCCTGTGTCAGATGAACATGAGCCTTACTTTGGGCGAGCCCTGCTTCAGTGTCTCTCCCCCCTCCTCTCTCTCTCTCTGCCCCTCATTCACTTTCACCCTCTCTCCCTCTCTCAAAATGAATGAATGAATGAATGAATGAAAGCAAGCAAGTAGTGGTTTTCAGGGCAGTGAGAATACTCTGTATGGTAGTATCATTATACACTGTACATCTGTCCAAACCCATACCCAGAGCAAACCCTCAGGTAAACCACAGACTGTGGCTAACAAGTGTCCACACAGGCTCACCAACCGTGCCAAAGCTACCACCTGGTGGGAGATGTGGATAATGCAGGAGGCTGTGCATGTGTGGGCAGGGGGTATACGGGAGACCTTTAGAAACTTCTCTTCATTTTGTTATGAATCTAAAACTCATCTTTGAAAAATATATCTTTATTAAAAAAAAAAAAAGACCTCATGCCAAGTGACCAAGGGGTCACACATCGATGAAGCCACAGGAACTGGGAAGTCCACAGCAACAGAGTGCGTGTGGACTGGTGGCTGCGAGGGGATGTGGAGACACATTCAATGGGTAGGCATTTCCTCTAGCATGGTGGGAACATTCTGAAACTAGGTAGAGGTGGGAGTCTAGAACTAGTTCAATGGTGGGAGTATACTAAATACACCTGAATTGTACACTTTAATTTTCTTAATGTTTATTTATTTTTGAGAGAGAGTGAGGGAGACACAGAGAGAGAGAGAGAGAGAGGAAAAGAGAATCTCAAGCAGACTCTGGCTGTCAGGACAGAGCCCGATGTGGGGCTCAAACTCACAAACCATGAGATCGTGTGTGACTTGAGCTGAAATCAAGGATTGGACGCTTAACCAACTGAGCTACCCAGGGGCCCCTGAAGTGGACAGGTTAAGTGATTAATTTTATGTGGTGTGAATTTCATGTCAACATGTTATTCTTAAAAATTAAAAGGAAAAGAAAAGTCCCGTGCTGGCTTCCCAGCAGGGCACAAACATCGGCCAAGGCAAAACCAAGGGACATGACATGAGGCTGGAAAATGTCCCCGCTCTGGAGGCTGCATGCCTGCACAATTATGGAACGAGACGTGGGAAGGGGGCAAAAATGCAGGGATGTTGGGGATAAGGATGGCCAGGCCTGGGTTCCACTGCCTTCCCGGGCTAGAATAAGCCCTATGCTTTCCCCACTGTCCGCTCCCTCAGGACCTGATGGCCCAGCTGCAGCCTCTTCCAGGAAGCCCGCTCTGCCTTCCCCAGCTTCTGCTCTGTGCCCGCCTCCGTCTGTGCTCCACACCCCACTCTGTGGGTCTCCTATGCACCCCCATGCCCAGTGCATCCTGAGCCCCTCAGGGCCCCTCCGGCTGGGTTTGTGCCCGGACTCCCTACTAGCCAGGTGTGGGCCTGTCACATCCCCTGGTGCCTCAGTTTCCTCACCTGGGCAACAAGACCCATGACATCATCCATCTTGTAGGGATGTGGTGGCCACTGTACTAGCTAATAAGTAAGGACTCGACAGAAACTATACACAGGAAGTGCTCAATATAAGGCCTCATTTACAAAAGAAATCTTTGGGTATCCCATATTGGTCACCCCATTTTTTAAATGCACCCAAAAGGAAGATGCACACGGGGAAAAGAGTGTCTCCCTACAGACTGAGCTCCAGAGAGGCTGAGAGCACAGGGCTGATGCTCAAGAAAGCACAGGGGGGCACAAACAACAGGACAGTGGAGGAGAAGAAAGGCAGGAAGCCGGGAGGTGGCTACGAAGCCACGACTCCGCACTGCAGACAGCTCTGAGCTCCCCAACACACAACAGGCTACCCTGGCAAGAGGGCTACCCAGCCGCAGAAAACCTGGGATATCAGACCAGAAAGGGCCTCACAGGAGTTTCCAGAAGCAGACAGGACCACCCTGCCCCAACCTCAACCCAATGAAAGAAGCAAGATCCCCAGAAGATGTTGTGCTGAGGAACCGGCAGCCCCAAGAACCCCAGCGTGACCAAGGCCTGAGACGAAAGGCACCACACAGACTCACGCTGGAAAGTGCAGGGAGGCAGGGAGGCTGGCCTCGGTCCCTCGCCCACTCCCATCCCTCCATCCCCTCCTGAAAACCTCCAGAGTCAACAGGGACTGGGTGGTGGCCACACCGGTCCACCCACCTCCCAGGTCCTGAAGAAAGGGTAGAAACTCCCTCAGTGTCCTGCCCCCCCCCTCCCAAATCCAGGTGTGACAACTTCCATCTATCCCCTCTTCACTGGAGTCAGGACGCCACCATCTCTAGGCTGGCCCTTGAAAGAGCCTCCTAGTCAGCCATGCTCCACCCCACCACCCCGACACCAAGCTGCCAGGATTATTTGCCAAAATCCCAACCCCATCTCCTCGACTGCCTCTTCAAATCCCCTCCCCATCTCTCCTCTTCAATGGTTAATAGATGCCTTTGGGATCTGGCCTGCACCTGTCAGGAGCATCTTCTGTTCAAGCCACCCCATGGAGGTGTGACAGACACACGGAATGCTGTGCGTGTTTAACGTGAATGACTGGGGGTGTCATAAGCACATGTGTGATCCATCACCGGTCCAGCTTGCCATCAACACCCACAACCTCCAACCATTCCCCTCCCTTATTACTACTGCCAAAGCCCTTCCCTCCCTCTTCGCAGGTTTCCCGTATACAGCACCAGGCCGTCATGTGTGGGCTCCGGGCCACAGAACATCCCTAGGACTTGCTCGTCTTGTAAAACCAAAGCTCCGAACACTGTGTCCCTTATCTCCTGATTCCCCTCCCCTCGGTCCCTTGTATCTGGCACTCCTACTCTCTGTTTCTAGGAGTTCAGCCACCTGAGATTTGGCACATAAGTGCAGCTGCATGGTGCTGTCCTTGTGACTGGCTTGTTTACTCAGCATGCTGCCCATGTCGGCCATCAACGGATGACTCCATAGAGAAAATACAGTGAGCCCCCTGCAGTGTCGTTCCACCATAAAGGAAGGAAATTTCACTCCCTGTGACAACAGGAATTATCTCTCCCCCCCGCCCACCGTCCCCTAAGTCCCCCAATTCCTACTCACCCTTCAACACCCAAATTCGAGATTTGCCACTTCCAAGGAACCCTTCCCCACTTCCCAGACGCCCCTCCCCCAGCCCTGGTATTTCCAGGAGTACTAATGGAATGTGACCACGTATCTGAGGTGGCATTGGTGTGACAGCCCCAGGGGACGCCACTGCTCCAGGTCCCCTCACACCCCACTCTGGGCAGTGAGGCTCTGGAGCCCTCCATCGACTGCCTGGACATTCCTTCATTATTTCCAGAGCATTCTCTTAGGATGACCCCCACCCCCCACCCAGCCACAGTGTCTGGCTCAATGAAAGTTACCAGAACTGAACCGGACACCTAGTCCAAGCCCAGGGGGCCGAGCAGCACAGAGGAAAGAAGGATCCGATCTATGCAGCTGAGAGCCATGTGGTGTCTGGGCGACAGCCCTCCCTCACTCTCGGAGACGAGGCCGTCCAGGCCCCAGGGCCCACCTGACGGCGAGGATGTGCACGGGCTGCGAGCGCTGCACCTGCGGTCTCGGGGCCGCCCGCGGCTGCGGGGACTGTGCTCCCGAGGGCGGCTGGCCGCGGGCCTGCTGGCCGTTCTGGAGCAGGGGCGCCGTGTCCGACTGCATGCCGCACGCCGGGTACAGGCTCTCCAGGGACGCACTCACATCGTTCACCAGGGCTTCCAGATCTACGTCATCCTCTGCGCGGTTAAGGCCAAGCGGGAAGAAAACAGAACAAAACAAAACAAGACTTTAGCAGCAGTGAGGCTCACGGCCACATGGCATCCTAGGGGTCAGGTTCCAAAACTCACACTATTTTATTTTGTTTTGTTTTATTTTATTTTATTTATTTTGTTTTATTTGGGTTTATCTTATTTTGCTTTTTTCTTTTCTTTTTATTTTATTTTGCTTTCTTTTCTTTGTTTCCTTTTCTTTTAGTTTATATACTTAAGTTTTATTTATTTATTATTATTTTTTTAATGTTTACTTTTGAGCGAGCAAGCGAGCAGGAGACCAAGCATGAGTGAGGAGGGGCAGAGAGAGAGGGAGACACAGAATCTGAAGCAGGCTCCAGGGTCTGAGCTGTCAGCACAGAATCTGACGCGGGGCTTGAACCCATGAACTGTGAGATAGATCATCACCTGAATTGAAGTCGGATGCTTAACCGACTGAGCCACCCAGGTGCCCCTCACAAAATTTTAAAATCCCACTGTCCGCACATGGAGCACCTCTAGCCCACATCCCCTCCGGGATGGACGGGCCACACACAGCCACGCTGCGCAGTATGGCCCCACTGCTCCGGCCTCAGGCGGTGGTGGCCAGACCAGAGGTGGACGTCAAACCCTAATGAGGGGCATCAGGCCTTCTCCCTTCCCTGAAATTCTAGAAGTGGAAGGGAGACCCAGGAACAGAACAGCACCTGACAAAGCCAGTGGCCTGGGCCGGCTCAGGGCTCCAGGAGCTCCCAAACCACGAAGACAGGCTCACGGCTGACCGTGGGTGGATCGTGCACCCACAGACCTCCCAGTGCCCCCAACTGGCCTGACAGCCGTGGAGGCCTGTCCTCAAAGAAAGCCTGAGGCAGGGAGACACAGGAGCACAGGAAACACCAGACGGAAGGTCAGAAAACAGCAGAGGTACACACAGAGACTTTGATGCGAAATTTTATGTGTCAGCTTGACTGGGACACAGAGATTTGGTCAGACGTGACTCTAGATGTTTCTGTGAAGGTATTTTTCAGGTAAGATGAACATTTAAGTCAGTACACTGAGCAAAGCAGACTGCCCTGCAGGTAAAGGTCCTTAAGAGAAAAAAACCTGTAATCCACCAAGAAGGGAAGAATTCTGGCTCTGGACTCAAACTGCAACTCTTTGCCTCCTGGTCCACCCAGAAAATTCTGGACTTGCAACTACACAATCATGGGAGCCCCATACATGTATAAATGCATATCTCCACGGTTCTGTTTCTCTGAAGAACCCTGACTGAACACAATGAGGGGTATAACCCGGCACTCCCGGAGATGTGGGGCTGCCAGGGCAGGAGGCAGAGACAGAAAGCTGGGGACAGAGGCCAGATGGCTTACGCACGTTCAATATTAATCCTGCAGTCACATATCAGAAGGACCAAAGGGCTGAACTGTCACTTCACGAGTGCCATGTAATCAATATGTATATATCACAGAGGAGAAGGCCAGAGCCCTTGCTCAGAGTTCAGAGTGCAGGCAGCTAGCAGGGCTGACAGAAAATCCAGACCCTGGGAAGGAGAAGTACACACACACACACCCCCCCCCCCCAACCCCGTCCTCTCGTCCCATGTCCAGAGGCCATGTCTGTAGACTGAGGAAGCAGAACTCAGCAGGGACAGAACTTAGGGATGATGGCTACCCGAAGAGAGTCAGCCACTTGTGTGTCTACTGGGACCTCAGGGTATCCGCCTTCTGAGAAAACGTACAAGTCACACTGGGGCTTCAGGAAGGTTCTAGAATGCATCCTCCACTCACATTTAGCTTGCAGGTAATAGCTGCCTGATCAGAGCTCTGGAACAGGATTAAGCCCAGGGCGCTCTAACTCATCCTACAAACAACTCGGTGTTTCTCTCTTATTGGGCCATTTAAGAGCCAGTAATGGGGGTGAAGCACAGAGCTCACTGCAGTTACGGATCTGGCCTTCGGGAATGTCCGGGGCGGGGGGGTGGGGGTGGGGGGCTGGACGCCAGGCTGGGAGAGGGCGCCACGGGCCGCAGGATGTCGCCTGGCTGCCAGTCACATATGCCCCAAAGCAGAAGACCCAGCAGAATACAGTGGCCACCACGGTCACCTCCGTCCCCCCTGAGAAATCAGGAGGGAAGAGAGGCTCAATCTCACAGTTCTTTTTTTTGTTGTTTTTTTAAAGCTTATTTATTTTGAGAGAAAGAGAGTGAGAGCATGCACATAATCAGGGGGAGGGGCAGAGAGACAGAGAGAATCCCAAGCAGGCTCTTAGCTGTCAGCACAGAGCCCAACTTAGGGCTTGAACTCACAAACCGTGAGATCATGACCTGAACCAAAATCAAGAGTCGGACGCTTAACCGACTGAGCCACCCAGGTGCCCTAAGGCCAGATTCCTTCTGGGAAAATACAGTGTCTTGATCCCCCCTGGCAGGCTCTCCTTGGAGTTACTGTCTCCCTAAGCATTCCGGAAGCCCCTGACAGTGCCCACAGAGGGCAGCCCCTGGTCTCTTCTATCCTTTCCCTTCTGCTCCTTCGCAGAGCCAACCAGGTCACTCCTGCTGGGTCATGGCTCTCTGCACTCAGGCCACTACACTTGCGGGAACACAAAGTACTTGTGCCATGGCTCAGAGTACACATCAAGTTCAAGCAGATCCCAGGGTATAAATGTAACATGAGCTTCAGCCCCTTCTGAGGCGGTTATCAAGAAAACCACTTGCTACTAAGACGCTGAGTCGCGCACGTGTTGGACAAAGCCAGGTCAATCTGGTGACATTCATGTCATAGGTTATAACTGTCACGAATCCAACCACCACACTGGCATATTTTCCACAGCCCTTAAAAGGGAAAACAAAACCTTTTTTTAAATGTTTATTTATTTTAAGAGAGAGAGCGAGTGAGCAAGCGCATGCACACATAAGCAGAATAGGGGCAGACAGAGAGGGATGGAGAGAATCCCAAGCAGGCTCTATGCTGTCAGCATAGAGCCCAATGTGGGGCTCAATCTCACAAACCATAAGATCAGGACCTGAACCGAAATCAAGAGTCAGACACTTAATAGACTAAGCCACCCAGGCGCCCCCAAAACAAAACCTAATTTTAAAGAATCTAGGGGCACCTGGATACAACTGGGTGGCTCAGTTGGTTAAGCATCCAGCTTCGGCTCAGGTCATGATCTCACGCTTCGTGGGTTCGAGCACTGCGTCGGGCTCTGTGCTGGCAGCTAGCTCAGAGCCTGGAGCCTGTCTTCAGATTCTGTATCTCCCTCTCTCTCTGACCCTCTCCTGCTTGCGCTGTCTCTCAAAACAAAAAACAAAAAACAAAAAAACATAAAGAATCTAAAAATATCCTAGCCTGGGACAAACTTTAAAATTTCTGTCACTCAATTAGCATTTCATCTGTCCAGATAATAGACTCATTTAGAGTCCTGGGATTTTACTGAAACTGTTAAATTGAGCGCAGACGAATAATGGAATCTTCCAGGCAGGGGTCATAAAGGATGGATTCCAAGGAAGACTCGTCTCCATCATGTTCTTTTATAACTTACTGCAGACATTACTAAGGTGACACTCTGTTCTCGCAGAAGCAAATGCTCGGAATGGCTCTCATTCGTGTGGGATGGGTCCCTCAGGTCCTCACCTCCTGTGTCCCTTTGGCTCCTGCATGAACCCACCACATATGGATCAACTGCCCGCCCCGTGAAAGCCCTTCTGCAGAGAAGCAAACATACAGGGCAAGCACGAGGCAGATGCTTCTGGAAACAAGCGCTAAGATGAAGTATCTATTCCGTGCAAACTTGATGCCAAATACTTTCGGTGAGACTGCACATGAAGGGGAAGGTAAAAACGATTTTACATACTCAGTCTCACATCACGCGGATGCCGGAGGACATATTTACCGCACAAATATAGGTCAGACAACAGGGTTGTAAATCAAGTTATTAATAGTTATTTTGCTTCCGCAAATAACCCAGTCCTAAACTGGACACTGACTTTTGTCCCAAATATCTGAGCAGCTCATCTGATCTCGAACTCCCATGTGCACCTAGCCTCACTGCCACCAGCAAACAGAGGAAGCCTTCCTTCTAAAATAGGTACAAAGTTGGTGAAACAAATTTGTGTCTGGCTCATAGATAATTCGGGGTATGTGGGGTGCACGTCTTCCGTAAGCCAAACCTGGAGGAGGCCAGGTGCTCACCAGCTGGCTGTGGGCACAGAGGAGAACGTAAGTTACAGGCGAGGCTCAGCCTTCTGCCCCGCCTGGCCCCCCTCACTATACACCCTGCTGGGAGCACAGAGCCATCTAGTGGCCTCCTTCACTGGCTAGGAAAGAGGACACGGAATCAGTTTCACTGAATTAGTTGGCACCTTTCAAGAAACGCTGGGTGCCCAGTGTGTTCAAGATACACATAAGTACTGCCCGTTCTTCCTGGACCCACGTGAGCACCTGTTAACATGCTCAGTCTGCATGTTTCTTCCCATCTTCATATAGAAGGCATGCTCGTGAGGCGGGGCCCAGCAGGCTTGCATAAGATACTAAAACCCTAGAGATAGGTTATTACGTAAAAGGAGGGGGTGGGGATCGATGGTACTTGTGAGGCTGTGACAGAATAGGAAATAAAGTTCTTGGTCTGCCCTTAAAGATCCTGGCACTAGGCTCCTGAGATCCTTGGAATTCCCTAAACCATAAGAGCAATGGGGGCATCTTTTGTTCTGGTATCTGGTCTTTTGTTGGTGGTGTTGTTCCTGAGATAGCTGGGGCTTTCATAAAGGTGAAAGGATCATCTTTTGTTATAAACTATCACCTTTTGTTACTCATTACAAGCCCCTTTCCACCACACCTGAGTTTATGTTAATGGGGTGATTTTTGGAAAGCTACCAGGTAATCGGGCTGGGGGCTGGCTGACAAGGGAGCCGACCAGGGGGCTACAGGTTTGGACAGGTCCAGCTCTGCTCCCTGACCTTGGGCTGGGGGAGGACACAGGGGCTGGACGCTGAGCTCATCACCAGCAGCCAATGATATAACCAGTTGTGTCTATATTGAAGCGCCAATATCAAAACTCCTAGCCCCACAGGTTTTGGAGAGCTCCCAGGTTGGTGCACACAGGGAGGAGCCTGGGAGGTAGTGTGTCCAGCACGGGAGCCCCGAACCGCTTCCCCATACATTGCTCTACGCCCCTCTTCTTTCTGACTGTTCCTGAGCTGTATCCTTTATAACAAACTAGTAACCTAATTAGTAAACCGTGTTCCTGAGTTCCGTGGACACTCTAGTAAATGGCTGAACCCATAAGGACACACCCAGCTGCTGTCAGAGAATTGCTTGGTGTCGGGGGGAACCCATATATCTGGAAAGTGCTGAGTCAGAGCAGAGAGGCAAAGGGAAGCTTTCTTCACAGTGCTGCAGCTGTAAAGTCCCAAACACACGTGTGAAGGTCAAAGTTCTTACACACTTCATCTGGATGGGAACTAAAGGTCTAGCCTGCGAAGGCATTTTAAACCTGAGCCATGTTCACTGGGCAAGCCATTTTTGTTGACCTCTGAGCAATTAAAACCTTGTGCACCTAGAACTCAACATTCTGCTGAAATACCTTGGACACACCAATTAATCTCTATTCTCACAGATGCCACTCACAAGTATTTAATTTTTTGAAACGTTTATCTTGAGAGAGAAGGAGTGTGAGTGCGGGAGGGGCAGAGAGAGGGAGAGAGAGAGAGAGAGAATCCCAAGAGGCTCCTCATTGTCAGCGCAGAGCTGGACTCGGTATTCAATCCCACAAACTGTGAGATCATGACCTGAGTCGAGATCAAGAGTTGGATGCTTAACTGACGGAGCCACCCAGGTGCCCCACAAGTACTTAATTTTTAATAGGTGCATTTGGACATAAGTAAGCAGAATAAGAAACTCAGGTATTACGTTATTAGAGTATGCTTCTATTCGTATTCATGATGAAGATATTCAGAGAACCTAAGAGCTAATCCCCTAACCGTATCTCCAAATACAAATACAAATGCCATTTCTAAATTGTGTCATTTAAAAAAATTCTGTCAATGCTTCATTTCGGTGGTTACTATAGGCAAGCAGGATTTGAAGCAGGAAATTAAAACACTAGAATGATGTCCAGCATATACACAGAAATACATATACATATATACATATATAGCTTCAGCCACACACCTGACCTTTCAGCATCTATAAGAGAAACTTTGTTTTCCAACCTTCGTGGGAAATGGTACTTGCCTCTCCACTTACCTCCCATAGACAATAACTGCCACTGTCAGTGCCAATAAATTGAGAAAATACGTTTTCATGAAGCTGATTAATTCACCAGCAGGAAAAATATGTGTGTGTGTGTGTGTGTGTGTGTGTGTGTGTGTGTTTCATTTCAATCACATATGTGCACCTGAGAAAAGAGCCCTTCCTACACTTTCTGCTGCTGGGCTCTGGGTCATCCAGCAACACGAGACTGGGGCCGATACACTTGGACAAGGTTAAAATCAAAATAGTCCTCTCGATGTGCCTAGGCCAGACCGACTTGTTCCTTTTCATTTACTGGTGATACCATCATTCCTTTTCTGGGGATGCCTTTCCTTCCCCCATCCAAATGCAGGACTGTTCCCTCAGGCTATTTGGTCACCTCTCTGCTTCTGTGAGCAGCTCTGGCATTCTCGTCTGCTAATTTAGAACTGCATCCCGAGCCCTCCCAGAGCACCCAGAGCAAGTCACAGATGCAGGACTCTAGCAAACAGCTCTGCAGACAAGAAAACATATGTAGATCACCAATTCTTTGCTTTCATGAAATATGTCACCTCTTTTCCTTAAAGCTACACGTAGATACACACATTCTGTCTAAAGAAGTGCTATTCTGAATGGGTATCTTCCTGTGCTGCTGACACGCAGTACATTCTCCCTGGTGATGCTGGGTCAGGTACGGACAGAGGATATTTTCCATTTATGTGGGTTTACCAGGATGTAACCCCATAGTAAGTCAAGGGAGATCTGTATTAAGAATCCATAGTTGAACACTTAAGAAGCAATTTCAAATCAAACTCTTCTTTCCAGAACCATGGCAGACAAGAAACAAATGCAGTCATTGATGTGGGGCAATAACAGTCCCAGGAATGGGGGGACAGAGAGATGAAGAGCTTTGGTCCTTCCATTGAGAAACCAAGGACACTGGGCTGGCAGGGAGCCCTGGTCCCATCTCCACCCTGGTCTGACACATTTACGTTCCTTTTGATCCCAACTCTAGGAGAGACACTGTCCAAAACTCCCGGGATGCTGACCAATCCAGGGCTGCCCAGAGTACCCTCACGCTCCCCCGCCCTGAGTGCAGCCAGGTTAACAATGGATGGAGATAAGTCGGTATTTCAGGAAGGAGCTGGTGAAATCCTATGTCTGGCATGGAAGGAGGGAGGATTCCCACAATTCTAAAACCTTGACACCAGAAACCAGTCAGTGACGAATGACTCCCAGATTTATCAGCCCTTGTCCTGTCTGCCACACACAGCTGGCGGGGAAGTACTCAAAAGACACTTTAGGAGGCAAATGTGTTCAAGTTTGTGGGCTCTTTAGAAACTCTAAGGCAGGGGCGCCTGGGTGACTAAGTCAGTTGAGTGTCCAGACTTTTGATTTCAGCTCAGGTCATGATCTCATGGTTTGTGAGTTTGAGCCCCGGGTTGGGCTCTGCGCTGACAGCATGGAGCCTTCTTGGGATTCTCTCTCTCCCTCTTTCTCTGCCCGTCCCCTGCTCATGCTCTCTCTCAAAATAAAGAAAGAAACCTAAAAAAAGCTTGAAGGCAAACACTGGAAACACATGATACAGGCTGCTCCTTGCTATCTGAACTTGCATTCTGTCTCACTGCACTCGCTTCCCTTTCCTTCCCATTAGAAGAGGTGTGGCTTCCCTGGGGAACCCTCCTTCACAGCTCGGCAAAGCGAGGCCCAAAGGTGTGGGGATCCAGTGTGCCACACGGCGACCTGGTGGCCTCACCGGAGCCCTGCCGTCTGACCTGGGTGTCCATGTGCAGTGGTGATAACCACTGATGACTGCAGTTACCAAGTGCATATCACATGCTCCTACTCTTTACATCTCTGACGACCTGAGTCCTCACAGTAACGACAGGGACAATAACGCCGATTTCTCAGTGACATAAATAATCTCATGTTCAGTGGGATCAAGGTCCCACGGTGGGTGGCGGAAAAGTCTGGATGAGAAGTCCCATCTGTTTTCTTTCAGAAAGGTCGAGTGCTTGTTTGGACGATGGCGCCCTGGGCTGGCCCGCCTGCCCTGACAGTCAAGCTCCTGGCGGTAATCTGGCCGAAGCCACCCTCCCTCCGCGCCGGCATCCCCGCTCATAGGCAGCTTCCTCCACTACCAGGGACGAAGAAATGCTGCACACGTTCACTCCTGGTGGCCAGCCCACGGGCGGGCTCCCAGGGACCAACTCGGAATGTGGCCCAGGACGACCAGTGGGGACAGGGGCTTCGCTGTGCAGAGCAGTCAAAGGTCACTTCCAGAAGCGAAATACTCCATCTAAGAGATGGGTGTCAGAACCTAGTCACGAGGCAAAACAAGATTCAGGAAATCCCCAGGACGCGTAGACTGGGGGTGACGCGGGGAGCCCTGGGGTAGAAGGCTGGTTTGCAAAGGTCTAGGCTCAGGCTGCTCATTTCATAGGTTGCACCTCAACGTGGATCCCACTTCCTAAGGAACATCAGCTTCTGGTACAGATACATAGGCTCTCCACGCCAGTCCTGTGGGGCACACGGCAGGTAGGAGTCCCGACACGCCAATATTCATCTTACGGTAAGGTGTTTATCTTATGATGGCTCGAAAGAAGCCCAACCTTACGCGGAGGCTGAATGGACAGAACCTATAGAAACAGGGTAAGTGCACGATCACTCACAGCTGTGCCCACTTCCTACGTGTCCCCAGAGCAGCCAGTGGCCAGGCCTACAAGTGACCCAGAATGTTGCCAGCAGTGACTTTCAGGGACCTCCTTCTTTTTTTCCTTTAAGTTTATTTATTTTGAGAGAGAGAGAAAATGAGAGTGTACAAGCAGGGGAGGGGTTAGAGAGAGGAGGAGAGAGAGAATCCCAAGCAGGCTCCACGCTGTCAGCACAGGGCCTGATACAGGGCTCAAACCCATGAACTGTGATATCATGACCTGAGCCAAGATCAAGAGTGGGATGCTTAACAAGAGTGGGATGCTTAACCGACTGCGCCGCCCAGGCATCCCAGCAAATTCCTCCTTCTTCCTGCAGGGGCCATGTGATGGCCTGGTGCACCGCAATACTCAAAGGGTATGTCACAAAGTCCAGGGCCAATCTCAGAATGAAATGTAGACTGCCCAGTGGCCAGACAGCACTACTACTATGACTAAAGCAAACAAGCAAAAAAATAAAAATAAAAAAGTTAAGATAATGATTAATCATAATCACTGGACTTTGAGAGAGATTTAGTTGTTTAATCCATGTTTTTTAGAGAACTGTCAAATAATTCTATTTCCCTGCCTCCCTTCCTCAAAAAAGGAGGGCCCCTCATTTCCTTCAGGGATTGTGCTCATTGAAATTCAAGAACTGGAATCTGATGTTGGGTGAACACCATCCAGTGAGAGTATAAACTGTCCTTCTTTCTTGGACTGTGTCCTGTCCAGTTGTTGCAAGGAAGCATCTAGAGGGCACCTAAGTATCTCTCAGGTCTGTTCAGCTCGTTGAAGCATATATGACACAGGAAAAGAATTTTCCTTCCGGAAAAGTGACAGCCTGCCCATGAGGGCAAGGACCTGAGCTACGCATTAGAGAAAAAAAGCACAGACTCAGGGGTACAATCTATTTGTGCTATTAGAAGACAATTAGGGGGGAAATAAGACCAGAAACATACCCGCAAAACATACACTCGACAAAAAAAAAAGCAAATATTAACTGCATCTTTTTCCTTGGCGATTTACCGTGTTTCTTCTCCAGACCCCTGGTACGGACTCCTAATTCTTCCGTGTGACGTCATAAAGCAGGCAGAAGCAGAGCCCAAGACCCTATGCAAACAGCTGGCCATTCCGGAAGGTTCTCACTTCCCGTCAATCCTAAAAATATGAGTCCAAGCACACTGGGGCTGAAGAGGGAAAACCCAGGTCACAGGCCAAAAGTCCATCACTCACAAGCACTGTGCTCTCCGAAAGGCAAATTGTTAAAGGTAAATTAGACACTGGGGAGTCTTTATTATCCCATTCACCATTAACGCTCTGTTTCCGTGAATTTAACTCCATAAATGTAAAATCCATTCTTGTGGAGAATAACTTCCTTCCTTCGTCAAGAACTGACTGAACACCTACTGCACACCTGCCATCGGTCCACATCCTGGGAATACAGATGCTAGAAAACAGACGGAGTCCTGCCACCTAAGGATTAAGTCCCTTCCACCAGCGTTGGTAAAGGGTTACCGAGCGAACCCTAAAGTAGCAAGGACAAAGATGAAACTTTTTATTGCCTCTGGAAAAATAATTTCCCTCCACAGAGATGCTGAGTGGGCTCCAGGGTGGAGACATCGCGAAGAAAAAGCAAGCGTGAGCTCCTGGTGGAAAGGGGCTCCCATCAACTGAGAGGAAGGAACCCCACCAGAGACTTCGCGTCTTGCAAGACAGGGTAGGGACAAGTGGGGGTAACAGCGGTACAAAGTGCACAGCGGTACAAAGTGCCATGGGTGTCCCCAGACACAGAGGACCCTGCCACAGCTGATGCAGCAGCCAAACCGGGAAAGTGTCCCAGAGGCCACTCTCCTACGACAGTTATGCCCACTCTTGGCAGAAGAGAAGGATTTTAAAACCAGATCTCTGTGTACAGGCAAGGCGTCAACTAGAGGGCATTCAGCTCTAAGAAGAGCCTGATTTCCAAGGTATCAGAATGGGGAAAGTCATTCCAAGAGAAAGTACCCAGGCGATTCCAAGAAATGGCACATCTCCCAGAACTGAAATGCCCTGGAGAGAGGAGCCGGCTTTCCAGGATGTGGATGGAAACAGGGTTTAACTGGAAAGACGGGACGTTCTGGATGGGGCAGGCAGGGTCTGATCATCCAAACGTGTCCCTCTTGCACCTCGAGTGAGGGGGGAGCACCCGGGTGGCTTTGTTTGTGCTTACAGCTCTCTGGAACCTACCTATATTCATTCTGAATCCAATTCTTGGGAGTCTCCTCAGGGAATGAATGGAGGTCTGAGGACTTACTATTCTTATGACAATGATTTCTCAATGAAGGGAAATGAGGTGGTAGCTTCTGATTAATGCCCCAGGAGAAGGATGCTCCCAGGACAGGCTCCCTGTGAACCTAGGTTTCAGGGTTTCAGGGACAGAGGGAGGCTTCCAGGCTGGGAACGAGAGAGAGGGGGGTGGCTATGGGCTTGATTTTTACTCTCTCTCCACATACATGCATATTGCTTCATCATCTAATTTCTTACCTGGCATGCAAAGGGTGTTCAGTAAATTTTAGTTGACTACCTAAAAAAACTGGAGACCCCAGCCTCCAATAAATCAAGCTGTGGAATTTTCTAGAAAGTCAGCCAGGCAGAGTTCCCAAACTCCATGGTGGCTACTGAGCCTCCAGTCGTTCCCTCCCTTGGAAAAAGGCCCACGGGCAGGTTACACACAGGCCACCAGGTGGACAAAGGCCAGACTGTCTAACGCCAACAAGGGCAGACACGAGTCCAGAAGGGGGGCTCTGAGGGAAGCTCACCCAGCAGGCCAGACCTGTGCCCGTGTGGGCCTCCCTGACCGCATCGGGCCTAAGCTAAGGGGTCATCCCTGAGATCACAGGGACAATGGAAAAATGCAATTCTGTCCCCATCCAGGAAGTGCATGGGGCATCTCCGCTCTGAGAAATCTCTCTCCCTTTGAAAGCACACTCTTCCTCTACCCCAGAGCCTCAGGCTTCCCCGCTCTACTGTGGGTGCAGCTGAACTTCTCAGGAGAAGAAGCTGCTTCATACATCACACCTCCATCCCCATCGCCCCCATGGTCTGGCACACAGAGACCTGGAACACAAGGAGCGAGGCTTGGTGGGAAGAGGGCTCCGCACTGGGAAGGGCTCCATTTCCAGATGGAAGGTGAAAAGAAGAGTGCGTTTCTCAAGTCACGGGCTCCCTGCTCACTTCTCCAAGGAGCAGACACTGAGCCCTCGACAAGGAGGGAGGCAGTATTCCCCTGAACAAACGCTCCTTGTCTGCTGTGTCCAATGCCCTGTGTGCTGGCCAAAGAGTGATTTAGAGAGAGAGCAGGGGGTGTGGGCTAGAACATGCACTGGGATTATTCATAAACCCTGCACCACACCCATGAGCTGCAGACCATCAAACCCATTTCACAGATGAGAAAACCAAGGCTCAGATGGGTTACAACACCCACTCTGAAGTCACACAGTTATTAGCAGAGCCTCAGTTCCTACCCTAGTGAGGCTAAAAAATCAAATGCTCTCTTCGTTTTTTATCGCCCAAGATTAAAAACGAACATGTGATCCCTCATCTCTAGGAGCCTAGAAATAAATTGGAAAGACAGACATGTACTTGACCAACTACCAAACAAAACCAAGTAAGATCAGTTTTCAGGAGGAAAACACACACACACACACACACACACACACACACACACACAGACAAGAGAAGATCTGAGGGGAACAACTTATTAAATTGCCTGTAGCAACCGAAAGATCCAAGTGTCAGAGAAACAGAATGGTCTTCCCAGACTATCTTAAGATAAAAACAAAAACAAAAACAAAAACAAAAACAAACGAAAAAAAACCCCATAAAGAACAAAACAGAACAAACACCCAAAATGCAAAAACAAACCAAAGCATAACAAGCCACACACGGCACAATCAGTGGGCATCTAAGGGAGCCGGTGTCTCGGCAGGTTCCCCACGTGCTCCGAGGTGGGTATAAACCATTTGCTCCATGCAGACGCTGGCTGGTTGGGTATCCGAGGCTGGGCTCACAACAGTAAGCCCCTACATGGGAAGCATTCCCCACGCGAAGGTGCCTTTAGGCATTTGACCCCGCTTCCAAGAGGCCACAAGCCCCCTGGGATTATTCTTTCATACATTCAGAATACACCTCCAGGAGGGAAGGACCTGTGCCCCTCTCTCCTCCGGTCCCTGCCCCCACCCCAGGAAAGGTCAGGACTATTATTAAAGTCGCTCTTGGTCAGAATGAAATGCAGGGTTGGCAGGTGTCGGTTACCACTCCCTGGCATGTTCTGTGGGGGCCACTGGGCGGGTTCCCAGCTACACCGCCGGCACCCAACTACTAACTCACTCAGGCACCGTCAGCTCATGGCAGGATCTCGGAGAGGATTAGCCGGACGTGTGCGGACAGTGCTCTCCCGCAGGGGAGAATGAGGAGTCTGGAGGACCGACCCAGGGACAGGAGCATATAATATTAGCTGTGTTAACGCAAGTGAAACCCGCAACCTTGTTCAATGACTTGTGAAGGCAGCAGGACATTCTGTCCTAAGGGACAGGTTGGGCTCACTTTTCCTTGCTCTCAATCTCCAGCCTGAGACCTTCCTTTAAAGATCACATCTAAAATCATATAAATAACAATAACTCATTCCAAAAAATGTTCACTTGGCAGAGCTGGATAACTGAGGTTTAACAAAAAGTTAATTTAGAAGCATCTATAACAATAAGTTAACTTAGGAGCACCTGGGTGGCTCAGTCGGTTGAACATGTGACTCTTGATTTCAGCTCAGGTCATGATCCCAGGGTTGTGGGATCGAGCCTTACATCAGGCTCCTTGCTGAGTGTGAAGCCTGCTTGGAATTCCTTCTCTCCCCCAGAGGCGCCTGGGTGGCTCGGTTAAACGTCCAACCTAACGATCTCATGGCTTGTGAGTTGGAGCCTTGTGTCAGGCTCTGTGCTGATAGCTCGGAGCCTGGAGCCTCCTTCGGATTCTGTGCCTCCCTCCCTCTCTGCCCCTCCCCGCTCACACTTCTTGTTTCTCTCAAAAATAAACATTAAAAACATGTAAAAAAAACATTAAAAATAGATTCTCTCTCCCCGTCCCAGTGCCTCTCTCCCCGACTTGCACTCTCTCTAAAATTAAAAAAAATGTTTTAAAAAATAAGTAAAGTGTAATATAGTAGAAAATGGTATGTTAGACTTTAGGAGAGAGTGTATTCTGGTTATCTTCCTAAAGGAGATCTAAGGATACTCTTTCATCGCTGATCTTAACAATGAATTATATCTAAGTTGTACCCCCCGTTTCCAAAAATGGGATGTATACTTCCTTGGACGAAAACGCCCATGTGTTCTATGACCAATAAATTAAAAACTCACTCCTCACCGCGGCATCCCCTGTGCTCAACATGGCCTGAACAGGCAACAGATTATTTGTTTAATGAATATAAGAAACAAGAAAGGTAAGGAGCTCGAGGAAGAAAAACCAAGGTTGGAAGAACACAAGGACTTCGGGGATAAAGCCCGCTCTCGAGCAGCAAGCATCCCGACAGCTAAAGAAACATGAAACATTAATGGGGTCCGATTATCTGCTGAAAGGAAACCAGCATGAGTGGCGTGAACGGTCAGAGCATCAGGGGAGCGAACCAGAATAGCTGAGACCCGGGAAATCACAAAGGGCGACCATGAGTGTTTCGGTTCCACATGGGAACCGGGAACAGGAGGTCGGGTCTGGGCTTGCCTGCCGCTGGGAAAGGCAGCGCAAGCAGGCGGGCACCTCAATGCCTCTTTGTTCTGTGCTCCTTGTGAACACCTGAACTCTTCCAAGTACAAAGCATAGAGCAAGCACCAGCTCAGAACAGGGGAGGCGGCTGCAGGGGTCCAACTGCTTTGGCTGCTTCCGAAACCAGGAGAGTTTGGTCCCTCCCGCTATCATCTCAGTTTGAACCACTGAAAAATCTGAGGGGTCAGAAGGACAGGAAGGCATGAGCTGACACTGAAGGATGGAGGGCTATCTATCCCAGAGGCATAGGGGCCCCAGGGTGGGAGGGACCGATGCTGGAGCCCACCAGCTGGGGCCACATGAGCTCTGCTGCCCACTGGGGGGTGATTGTGATCTGAGTGGCTATTCTGACCTCTGGGCTTCAGTTTCCTCCCCTCTAAATATGGGATAACAACAGTGCCCACCGCATAGCACAGTCAAGTCGATTCACCGGTTAACAGGTTAAGAACCTGTTTTTATAACAGGAAGGTCCCCTAAACATGTAAGACACAGGGTAGAGGCAAGAAATCATGACCCTTCTGAAGGTAAGTAACACTGTCATTTAAACGGATCCTGCAGAAGCAGCATTAATCCCGTGGGCAAATGCAATTAGATGTGGCTTGAATGCACTTCATATTCCAAAATGCAGAAAGAGGTCATTCTGTGGGAGACGGATTAGGGATAATTTTCCTCCTAGCCCTTTTGGCATCTCAGCTCTAGTAAAAGGTGAGTCGGCATGGAAGGAGAGTAAAAGAAATCAAAATTATAATCACCTTTGGTTTCGATATCCAACCAGATGCCAATATTCATTACTGTTCAGAAACAGTAATGGGAGAAAGAAAATTTTGTCTTTAGGAAATGGTACTGTTTTCCTGTGAGGAAATGAGACTAAGAAAAGTCACTTTTATGTGTGCATGCCCACGTGCGTGCATGTGTGTGAGACGGGCAAAATGTCAATGATATTCTCATGGATAACACAGTAAAAGACAAGGGAGGTAAGGGGGCGTCCAATGAACCATGACTTGAGCTTGGTCCGAAAGCTGCCATCACCGGAGCCACATGGTCTTCTCAGCTGACTTTCTGATTTCATCATTTGTCATCCCAACCCAACTCTCCTGTCACCTCCGAAATGGCACCACAGGAAGGGAAGGTCTTGGTTAACTGGTCTTCATCTTCGGTCGCCTGGAATTACCAGGAGCTCCCACGTGGGGGGAGGGGTAGGAACTCAGGACCCTTCTGGAAGCCACACTCATCTATGGCACGTAAGTTCAGGAATTCCTTAACTACTATTAGATACAAGGCACTATCACAGAACCTTCGGGATCAGTAAGACATGGTTCTTACTGATAAGAAACGCACGATCTCAGGAGAAAGGGGTAAATATGGTACATAAAGTAACACTTACAGGACAGCTTATACGTACAGGCACATGCTAGATTTTTCCCCTAAATTACCTCCAAGCATAAAGCTGCACGGACTTGGCTTTGATTCCAATTTTACCACTGCATGACCTCTGTCACTTCTGGGCAAGTTACTGAACATCTCCGGCTCGGGTTCCCACATGCAGCTCTGATGACTCAGTGAAAACTCAGAAGACATGTGGGGACAAGCGTAAGACTCCAACTTATCACTGTCCTCACTATCAACATATTTCACAGTAATCATGAGAGATAGGTATCTGCTATTGAAGAATCTCAACCACAAAGTGGTTACTAACTCATCCATGGCCACAGCACCCTCCAACCCCACCCCTGGAAGAAATCAGATGCAGCAAATGACTGGCCCCAAGCTTGGTCGCCCCCAACATCTCTGTCATTTGCCATGGCTCCCTGCTGGGGAGAAAACAAAACACAACAATCTTTCTCGACCTACTTCACCTTCTTTACTGACAATCTTTTCTAATTCTGGTCTCTTACACTTGGCAAACTGATTATCCAAGGAGATACAGGAGATTCTGAGATAGACTTACTACACATCTGCTCTCCATACATGCATTTACTGGAAAGGAAGCCGGGCCACAGCACATAGTTCTGCACATTGAAATTGTGTGCTAACAACCATCCTTCTGGCTTGTGGAAAGCGAAGAGAAGAAGCTACAGCCAGAAAAAAGCCGTGACAGGTTGGACAGAAGTGTGAAAGGCCTGGATGGAAAGGCACCGCTCCATTCTAGGAGCTGAGTGCTGGGGTCTCCATGGGAGCCGCTGGGTCTCTTGATGTCGGACTTGGGGGGCTGTGGGCAATGTTTTAAATCCATCTTTGGAGGCTTCACTGTGATGCTCACATATCCCTGGCCTCCAAATGGAACAAGATCTGGAAACGAACATGCAGGCGACTGCAGTACCCTTTGCACACAGACCCGATAAAAACAACTCCCAGCTTCTCAGGACACTTTTGCTCAGCTCAGCTGTGCTCTGGTGAGAGAGGCCGCTCCATTCAGTGTCTGCAGTGAGCGGCAACAGCCGTCAGAAACAACTTGTTTAAAAAGATAAAAAGTCAGGGTACCTGGGTGGCTCAGTCAGTTAAACATCTGACTTTGGCTCAGGTCATGATCTCATGGCTCATGAGTTCAAGCCCCGTGTCAGGCTCTGTACTGAGGACTCAAGAGTCTGAAGCCTGTGTCTCCCTCTCTCTCTGCTCCTCTCCTGCTGGCGCTGTTCCTCTCTCTCCCAAATATAAACATTAAAAAATTAAAAATAAATATGAGAAAAAGCCAAACTTTTAAGAACCACAATCCTTGGAAATCTCATGTTATCAAAAATACTATCAAGAAAAAGCTTGACCAGGGGGCCCTGAAGGGCTGTCGGTTAAGCATCGGACTCTTCACTTCGGTCCAGCTCATGATCTCACCGTTCATGGGATCGAGCCCCACATCAGGCTCTGTGCTGACAGTACAATGCTTGCTTGGGACTCTCTCTCACTCGCTCTCTCTCTCTGCCCCTCTCTCACCTGCACTGTCTCGGTCTCTCTCAAAATAAAGAAAAGTCTTGACCACATTATTAAGTCCACCCAAAGGAACAAAAAGTAGGACCCACAGGTGTTATTTGCAGCAGCCGCAGGTGGACATCACCCAGTGCATGCTCACAGCTGACACGTAGCATGTGCTCGGTGGAACAGCACTCAGCCATAAAAGGAATGAAACCCGGACGTGCTAGGATGAACCCCGAAGATGCTGTGCTATGTGAAATAAGCCAGACACAAAGACGACATATTCTGTGATTCCACTTACGTGATGTAACTAGAAACCGTAGACACAGAGCGGAACAGAGGTTACCAGGAACTGCGGGGGATTACTGCTTTGAGGACTGCAGAGTTTCCGCGTGGGGTGATAATGTTTTTAAAATAGATGCTAATAACGTCAGAACACTGCGAAAATAACGCATGTCACTGATTTATGCACTTAAAATAGTTAAAAGGATAAAATTTATATCCTGTGTATTTTACTGCCATAAAAACATGTCTTTAAAAGCCTGTCGTACGCAATTCTAGCTATTACAAAACCACCAGCTTGTAAAGGAAAATGCATCCCTTCCTGGAGTGTGAGGCATCTGCAGTAACCGTCGCACAGGACTAAGCTGCTTACGTTAGGAGCAAAGCTAATAAAAACAAGAGCATTAAATCCTCTCTGCTGGGGAGAGAACAGGTCAAGGAAAGTCACAGAGAATCTTTTGTTTGACACACCAGGGCCCTTGCAAAGAACCAGGCGAGTCTATGGCGAACACATTGTGCAAACGCAAGGCCCGTAATCAGAGAACCTGAGGGTCCCCTGCCCGTTAAAAATGTCAGAGAGAACAGCACTGGATCACCGCCCACTCTCTCATGTGGTCCCAGGGCATCTTGTTAAGAGGAACCCTCGTGCCGGTCTGGTGTCAGCGCAGAGAGGGGCTGGGGGGCTCGGAGGCGCCTCGCACGGCCAGCAGCAGGTTCCCACAGGCACGCGTCTTGTGACCCCAAGGCCGCTCCCGACGGGTGGCGCTGGAGTCCGGCCACAGGCAAAGCCGGGCAGGCGTGCTCTGACACACCCGAACGAGGAACGTGTGCCTTTCCCTTCCCATCATAGACCTTGAGCCGCGGCCACCTCCATCACCACCACGTGACATGAGGGTCGGGAGTCAGATACAGACACAGAGTACTTTTCTGCACACGCTTTTTGGCCAGTTTTCCTGTTTCTCTTATTTACAGGGCTTTCCCAACAAACTGAGGATACTGATACTCTGGATGCTAAGTGCACCGCAATTATTTTTCTCCCCCAGGCTGACGTGTGTGCCGGTGAGTGTTTTAAATGCCGCTATGTCCCCACACACATGAGTACTTGCAATGTCCTCAAACGTCATTGTTCCTTTACAGTTGTACTACGTTTTACTGAGGAAACTTTCTCAGCCTGAGTGCATACAGATTCTCACTACTCTTTTAAGTTTTTTTTAAAAATGCTGTTTTCCACCTTCAGGGATTTAATTGACCTGAAATTGATGATTGAGGATAGTATGGGGGCAGGGATCCTCCAGTCGCCCCCGCCAGCCCTGTGGGTCCTCGGTGACCTGCTGTGACTTCTCTGCTCTGCATTGAATGTCCATAAACGAGTGGGTCTCTTTACGAGACGTCTGTTCTGGTCCTTAGGTCTATGAGTCCATGAATCAGTAACACACTTTCCTAATTGTGAGGACTCCTGATGAAGCCTTGTTATCACCCGCCCACAGTAAAGTTAGAAGCCCTCTGGGGCGACTGGCTGGCTGGCTCAGTCGGTGGAGAGTGTGACGCGTAAGCTCAGGATTGTAGGTTCAAGCCCCAGGTTGGGCATAGAGATCACTTAAAAATAAGTAAAATCGTAAAAATAAAAAGAAAGTTAGAAACTACCTGTCTAGTCCCACCAAAACTCTGCAAAACTTGGCCACGTCTGCATTATATTTAAAGATAAATTTGATAACGTGACACCTCTGCGAGTTAAGTCCTCTGATCTGTGACTGTGGGAGAGGGCTCCAATTATTTATGTCTTTTTTAGGTCCTTCAGCAACAACTTATAATGACAAGTAATCTAGTTTAACTTACTCCCAGATACCTTTTGATTTCTACTATTACTGTCAGTGGGATTTCTTTTTATATTACCCCTCCTGATTGATTTCTATACTTGGCACAAGATATGACATTTTATCTGTTGGCCTCACGTCGTATCTCCCAGCTTGAAGAACTCATTTATTTTATTTATTATTTTTTAATTTTTTTAACGTTTATTTTTGATAGCAATATAGAGTGTGAATTGGGGAGGGACAGAGAGAGAGGGAGACACAGAACCTGAAGCAGGCTCCAGGCTCCGAGCTATCAGTACAGAGCCCAATGCAGGGCTCAAACTCTCAAGCCGTGACATCATGACCTGAGCCAAAGTTGGCCGCTTAACCAACTGAGCCACCCAGGCTCCCAGCCATGCAGCCACTCATGCACAAGTGGGGGAGGGACAGAGAGAGAGGGATGAAGTGAATGGCAAGCAGGCTCCAGTTCAGGCTCATGGGATCATGACTTGAGCTGAAATCAAAACTCAGGTGCTTGGGGCTCCTGGGTGGCTCAGTCAGTTAAGTGTCTGACTTGGGCTCAGGTCGTGACCTCACAGTCTGTGGGTTCGAGCCCTGCATCGGGCCCTGTGCTGACAGCTCAGAGCCTGGAGCCTGCTTCGGATTCTGTGTGTCCTCCTCTCTCTGCCCTTCCCCTACACGTGCCCGGTCTCTCTCAAAAAAATAAATATTAAAAAAAAAAAAGGCGTCAGATGCTTAACCGACTGAGCCACCCAGGCTCCCCAGAACTCATTCATTTTAAAAGTTTGTAAGTCTGTGCAGATTCTCTATTTGGGTAATTTGCATATAAGCATGGATTTCATTGCTCTGTTTCAGTGCCTGCATTTCTGTTTCTTTGTTTACTGTTCTGTTGCACTGGTTAAGACTCCACTAACAAGTGGCACTCGGGTGTGATTCTGGGATTTCACGGACATGACTCTAATATTACTCCTGCATGTATGACAAGTGCATTTTTGACAAATACATTACAAACTAGTTATGGAGGTTTCTTTAAATACCGGTTCAGGAAAGGTTTTGTTGTTTTATTGTTTCATCATACAAGTAGACAACTGTATATATTCTGTGGTCACTGGTAAGATGCCCATCTTTTCTCCTTAACTCTCTGAATGTGTTAAAAACTCCTTACCATGTAATGATGGTAAAGCATCCTTGCACAATCATAATAAACCCAACTTGGTCCTAATGTTTGTTTGTTCGATGTTAACGAATTAAATTTGCGAAATTTGACTTATGTTTTACATGGACCTTGTGGTTGTTCGATAACATGAAATATGCCTATATTTGGATTTCTTGGGACGTCTCCTGGAAAGCCACGAGACACTGCAAGAGGAGTGGGAGAGCTCTGGGCGCTACCTCTCCAACAGTTTATACAAAGTTAGCAACTATTTGCTCATGGAAGGTTTTGTGACACTCATTTGCAAAACCCCCGAGTCCTTTCGAGGGGGTGGCATTGACTACTGACTCCACTCTTCCTGAGTTATTTCTTGACTAAGATTTTGTGTTTTGCCAAGAGTTGAATTCTGTTTTATTTTGTTTTCCTCTTTCAACTATTCTTTCATATTTCTTCAGATTTCTCTACCTAAAACTGTTGAGTGCTGTCTTCACTACTCACAGAGCTATACTTTTAGGCAAGTCACAGAACATTGTTCACACACTGCAGGAGAAATACTCTGATTTTCTTAGGTTTATCTGGAGGTTCGTTTTTCTTTCTGATGGTATCAGTTTGGTTTATTTATTATTTTTTT